>QKQZ01030041.1:0-11525 GCA_003595255.1 Solenopsis fugax | reverse complement strand
CCGTCTACGAGAATGTACTACACGATAGTAAATTTCTCTTGCGATAGTGGCGCCATCGGGCGGGGAGGCTAAGTACTTATCGGACCACCCTCGTAGATGCGGCGAAACATGTTACGAATTTTGCGAGTTTATTTGACGTAAATTAAAAATTGCACACCAATGCAGTTCACAGCGTTCGAAAGCGTGAATCTTTACCTTTAATTTGCGTACTTGTTGAGCGTTGTACGCTTTTTATTCACCGAATAATTCAACATTGAAGCAAAAGAAATCATTGCTGCTTCAGTGTTGCATAACTCAGTGAAAAAAAATCGTATAACGCTCAACAAACACGCAAATTAAAGGTAATGATTCACGCTTTCGAATGATGTAAACTGCATTTGTGTGCGATTTTTATTTCACGCTGTGCAACTTGGCAAAATTTTTATAAAATTTTGACATTTGACAGATCTTTTACGAAATTTACAAAGTTCCACAGCGTAAAATAAAAATCCCATAGAAATGCGGTTCACAGCATTCAAAAGCGTGAATCTTTACCTTTAATTTGCGTACTTGTTGAGCGTTGTACGATTTTTATTCACCGAGTTATTCAACATTGAAGCAAAAATGGCCTTTTTTGCTTCAATGTTGAATAACTCGGTGAATAAAAATCGCACAACGCTCAACAAGTATGCAAATTAAAGGTAAAGATTCACGTTTTCGAATGCTGTAACCTGCATTTGCGTGCAATTTTTATTTCACGCCGTGGAGCTTTGCAAAATTTGTAAAAAATTTTGAGATTTGACGCATCCTCATTTGAATCCGCGAAACTTCATAAACAATCTGTAAATCGTTTAATGAATTATCAATCTCGAAACTAGATATTTCAAGCTTTAAAATGCTTTTTTGAACATTTTTTACGATTATTTTTGACAAAGTTACACTCTCTTGAATTTCGCCTATTTTTGGGAGTCAGAATAGGTGATCCTTTAATTTATAAGTGCCGAGTGGCACGGTAAGTCATCTTGATATCATGGAAATATCGCAATTCATGCAGAATTAAAATTAAAAAATTTCATTATTTTGTAGTATTATAACATAAAAGATATTTTGTCATGTAAAAGTTGGGTGAATTTTTATGTAATAATAATATATCTTTCAAGAGAGTGAGGACGGCATTTGGAATTCGTGCATTAAAAAATAAAATGGAATAGAGAGTGGATTAGGCCTACGAGGGAAACTACTATAAAAAAAGCGCTCCATGCTAATCTATCTCATGACATGTGGTGTGGAAATGATAGCACTTTATCATTTTCTCTTTTTATAATTACTATATTAAAAAGTTCTAAAAGTTTTATTGCCAAGAAATGGTTTTAAGGGGTGAAATCAGTCTTCATGTGTAAAGCGATTTTTAGCTCTTCCGCTATATCTCGAAAACCATTCAAAATATAAAAAAATGTTTTATACAAAAGTTTCACAATAAAATTACCTCTATTTATTCGAGTCAATAATATATTTTTAGAATAATTGTTTAAACAATTTTTCTTTTAAATTTGGAAAAATAATTATTTTTAAAAAATGTTGTTAACGGGAATGAATAAAGGTAATTTTATTGTAAAACTTTTGTTTAAAAAAATTTTCTGATATCTTGAATAGTTTTCGAGATATAACGGAAAAAGCTGAAAACCGCTATACACATTAGAGATGATTTCACCTCTTGAAACCGTATATTGGCCGCAACTGATAGTTTCTAAAATCATCTAATTATGTTACCTAAATGTATGTAAAGTTTCATTAAAATCGGGATGTGACACTTTGCGAGGTTCCCTTGTTAGTTAAAATGCTATTAGATTCTGGAATCACAAATAGGGTATTCTATTTAAAAAAGTTGATGTGACTTCGATCTGACCTTGGTGACGCCATTCAAGGTCAAACTGATAAGATCAGTAAATAGATCTCTTGAAACCCTATAATTTTTATCTGAAACACTTTTTCCTAAAATGCTTAGTTTTCGAGATATTCTTGGGTATACTTTAAAATGGATCACCCTGTATATTATCTTAGAAAATTATTTAATATTTAGTAAAAAATATTCGTCTTTTGATAAAATAAATTAAAAATAAATATAATGAATTACAAAATAAATTACCAAATGTGATAAATGTAATCAGTATATAATGTTACTACAAAATAAATCATTTCAATAAATTAAAATTAAAAAAGTTTTTTATTTGTTAACGTAAAATTCTTATTATTATTAGCTGAACTACTCTTTCATGTAACACCATATATTTTTCTTTTAAATAAATATCGTCGAAATTATGTTTAGTCGTAAATAAAAGTTATACAAACAAATTAAATTACGGAAAACAAAGTGATTCAACAAATTATTTATTTTGTCCCTCAAATTAGATATTTGTATTGAAAATAGCTATTCTTCTCAGTATTAGATACAATATCTGATTAATTACTACTAATTTCTCAATTATATTCTTTTTCATCCTTATATAAGAGAGAACCAAAATCGTAAAAGCGTGCTTTAAATCACCATATATAGTACAAAAACGTTATATATGTATTGTAAATAAGAAACACAAGTTCATCTACATATAAGAAATATTTATTATGAAAAGTACTGTGATTTTTAAATTTGTAATATATGATATACGAAATGTTCCAAAGAAATTGTAACAATGTATGAAATATTCTTTAATAATCTGCTAAATCAGTCATCAATCAAACAATCAAATATATGTACATATATATCTCTGTTAATTATTCAACTTGCTACCCAATTGTGACAAACACACACTGATTTTTTGCATCCATGTGATACTGAGCAAGTGAGCCGTCTCTTTTAAATATTTTTGTTTATCGTTGAAAATAGCCTAAACTTAGACCGAAACTTTCGAATCTATGGCTTGAACCTTTCGAAATTGGTTTATACACGAGCATGCACTAACAACCGCGTTGCACTTTTATTAGCCCGTTTTATATTAATTTTTAATATTGTGAGTCCTTTAATATAAGGGGAGACTGGGGCTATTCGGAAGACGGGGCTATTTGAAAAAATGGAAATATCTTTGTATGGGTACATGTTAAAAATTTACTTTAACATGTACCCATACAAAGAACGTAAACGCGTCCTAATACAACGACACTGCTAGTAAAGTTTCGTTGGCGACGACGTCATATTGAAGTCGTGGCAGTGAAAAATGTATTTTGCGATAGTCAAAATAATTTTTGACAGTCAGCATTTCTTCGAAATTTAAGTAAGATAAATAAGATTCTTTTTGAAAACTTTGAATGTATTTGAAACATTTCGTGTCCAGTAGAATGTATTTGAAACATTTCGTGTTTACTTTTTGCTGTATGATATCTATTTTTGTAGACCATACGCAATAATGCGCAGAGTTGACGCCAGGGCTATTCGAAACACCGAACGTTGAATGATTTTTTTCGTCCGGATGATTTTTTTCTTTTATATTCACGTTCTATGTACCAAAATACATAATTTAATACTCAATAAGTGTAATAACACGAAATACGAATAATCTCTGACTTGTTTCGAAAACGCTGGCAATAAAATTCTCTATTGTGTGTTTATTTTTTTTATTGTATGCAACTTTTCTTAATAATACTATATATCCTTTTCTGAATAAAACAAAATCTTATGGTAACAACAGCTTTTTTATATTTTTTCATCTTAAAATAAATTTCAGAATATTCCCAGACTGGTTTCGAATTACCCTGGGCTCGGGGCTATTCGAAACACTTGGCACTGGTCGACATTTTTATATGTAGTTCAAAGAAAGTACATTTCCGTGTTCTATCTATAACGGTATTGTGAAGGGGAAGGTTCAACCTTTCAAACCGTCCAACTTCTTTTTTTTTAATGAATACAGGACTCAGGAGACGCAAAAGAAAAAAAAGTCTTCCGAATAACCCCAGTCTCCCCTATCTCTCAGAAGTTCCAATATATCAAAAATAATCTTCTAGTAAATTCTTAGTTAATTTATCAATTTTTCTAAACTGTGATGCGAATAATAGCAATTTGCAATTTAATAATTCATAATAATAATATTTATGCAATAATCTCAGGTTCAATATAATAAAAAATCAAAATAAATAACAATTAAAGGATTACGAACCCAACTAGATTTGAGTGCTAATAATTTATACAAATAAAGGTAGTAACAAAAGTTTTAACCTGTGCGGTCATCGTCAGTGTTTAAATTACAATCGTTAGTTTTACAAAACAATTCATTATAATGATGTTATTAGTACACTGAAAAAAGTCTGATTATAACTATCAAATGTATAGTGAAATAGTATCAATTAAATATTTTGTCAATATAACCAAAAATAATTGTATTTTTCTAAATGTTTAACAAGTATTATCAAATCTGGTATAAGTTACTAAATATTTAGAAAAGTAAAATTATTTTTGATTACATTAACCAAATATTTAATTGATACTATTTCACTATACATTTAATAGTTATAACTAGTCTTTTCAGTGTATTTAAAAAATCGCATGCATCGCATTACGTGGAGAAACATACTTTTTTTCTTTTGCAAGCCTTATTGTTTACATTAATATTGATACGAGGAGTAATCATTTGGTCCTACAAGTCATGATATCGAAAGTTTTTCAGCAAGTGATGCAACTAACAAGGATGACTGTAACGATCTTCTATGGAACTACATTGTATTAATAATATCATTATGATAATGTTATTATTAGTACAATGTTTTGTAAAATCTAGCTGGGCTCGTAACATATTAATTGTTATTATTTAAATAATTTATCTTACTCCCTGCTTTTGTTTTATCCTGCATTCCCATAAATGCAACAATAAAATAATGATCAAAAAATGTTAATTTATTAATAATTTTTATATTGTTTTACACACACTCTATATGTATACACACACACGCGCGCGCATAATGCGTATGTGTGTGTGCGCGCGCGCGTATTCATCTAATAATAGTGATACTTGTGTTTGAGGAGAATTTGTTTTCTTATTGTTTAAATATGGTTCTACATTAAACGCATATTTTTTGTACACTATATATATGATGCATTATTTATATTCTGAATTAACAAAAATCGTTCTTATCGATGCAATGTACTTTAAGTAAAAAGCATCACGTAAAAAGCGGATAAAATTATCACGTGGCATTCCTTGAACAGATGTATTACATCGTAACACATTGCATGAGTATTATTGGTGATTGCTTGCGAACGATACTTTCAAGTAAAAGATGAAGGAGGACAATCTTTCTGAAAGACCCGTATTATCTCGCGGAGAAAAAAGAAAACAAGGAAAAAAGGACTACGGCAATTTATGTAAAGCGATTCTCTTCATTGGAGAAAACAAATGGTTTTCACAAAAAATTGCAATACAATATGGAAAAAATATAGAACGTTATTATGTATTTTTTTTATAATCTGCATTTAATTTTTTATTAGTAAATATAATTATTTTATTTTTTACTTATTCAATTTCTATTTACAAAACCTGTTATCATTTTTATTAATATTTATTGTATTATGCTATGCAATAAATTGCACTAATCAATTAAATTTACATTTAACAACACAATAATTTTAATACTTCAATATAATTACATAAAAAAATCACATAGCTTTTTTGCTCAAAAGATATTCACAAAATATCAAATAGAAGATTTCGCGAATTTTGTATCCCGAGGTTTAATTATTCACCTATTACCTGAATCTTGTATAAATGTTAAATAAATATATTTAGAGAAATAGAAAAAATGTCTTTTATTAACGCATTAAAACACATGGCCAGACTAGCAAAGATAGCTAAAAAATAACAATTGGAAATAGGATCGGAGCATGAAAAAACATTACTGACATAAAAAGCACTTTTCAAAAATCAATTGTGCAACTAATTAATTATTAAAAATTGACTGTAGAGGAAAACTGATTGCGCCAATCGATTTTACGAGAAAAATTACTAAAGAAACATATATGGTTCTCTAATTATTATAATTGTCATAATTGTTATAAACAAATAGTTGCAAAATTGATTTTTGCAACGTGATTTTTATGTTAATAATACTTTTTTACCTTCCGGTCCTATTTCCAATTGTTATTTTTGACTATTTTAACTGATTGTGACTTTTGACTATCTTTACTGATCTGGCCATCGAGCAGGAACGGGTTTTAATTATTTATGTATATCTTATTTTTTTCGCATAAAATATGAATGATTTAAGAGTCATATATGTTTCTTTAGTAACTTTTTCCGTAAAATCGATTGGCGCAATCAGTTTTTCTCTACAGTCTATTTATAATAATTTATAACAAATAGTTGCAAAATTGATTTTTGCAACGTGCTTTTTACGTTAATAATGTTTTTTCATGCTCGGTCCTATTTCCAATTGTTATTTTTTAGCTATCTTTACTAGTTTGGCCATGAGCTTTAATGGATTAATATATTTATTAATATATTTCATATTTTCGGATAAATCATATATTCGGATAGATCGGAAACAGTAAATAACCATTTTTTTGCAAGTTTCAATCTCGTATTTAGCTATTCTATTTTTTGGCATATATTATATACGAATTTACGAACATTAAATGCAATTTCTTTTAGTTGCCTATTACTTTGTTAGTCAAGAATCTAATAAAACAAATATAAAAAAGTTTTCAATTTCCTAAAAATTTTAGGGATTTAAAAGATATATCCAAAATATTAAAGATACATCAAAAACTTTTTTTAAATTTAATATTATTCTGAGAAGATATAATTCTTACAAATTTTATTAATCATTTCTTTTTTACAGAGATATCAAGGCATTTATTTCTTTCAACATATTTCTCAAGTTATTCTAATAAATATATTTAGAGACATCTGGCAATTACTTTTTATAATATCGACAATTATTTTATAGCTATTTTTCTCTACAGAACCATGTTCATATTTCTAATCAAATTAATATAATGAATTTATTTTAAGAAACTCAGATAATTGACGCATATCTAATTGTTGACCAGCAATCCTCGATTCGAAGCGAAAGAAAAAGATTATCTACATAAGTGCTCAAAGGTCACCGATAGTAATAAACATGCTTCTCATCTTCGATTAAGTAAACAACTTGTTTTCTTTTCATTTAATTCGAATAATGCAACAAACAGACTTCAATAGACTTCGAACACTGGTTGCGAACGGAGAATGAAAGTGACGGTCGAAGAAATCAGCCTATGGCTGCGAACTCTTACTTTCTCGCTTCCGCTTTCCCCAACGTTTCTTCTGATCTCGAAATCTGCCGCAGGCATCTCCCACTACGATCTCTTTCTTTGCTGAGTTTATTTTAGACGATTGCTTTAGATATCAGATTTCAAAGATTTAACATTGGCATAATTAATCATTAAATATAGAACGTCCGCAAAGTATTTAATTAGAAAGTGTACACAATCTAGAAAATTAGAATTGCATGATTTTTATGTTCCGCTATTTTTTTTCAAATATATAATATGTAAAATCAATTTTATTGTAAAACAATAAAAATTCTCTAGTCTATCACTAGTCCGTAAGAATAATAAGTCTAATGAAAATTTAAAAAGCGTTAATGTTATGTAATTAATCTGAACATAAGATTAGAAAACTTATATCAGTCACAGCTATTCTTAGTGCCGAATAATAATTTTTAAATTTTACAATTTTCAACTTATTCAAACTGCGCGTTATATATTCGTCGGACTTGAAACATAGGCATGACATCGGAATATATAATATTAAATAAAATTCAAGTGTGTAAATATGTATGTAATTGTAATAAGTGTGTAAATATGTAATATTAAATAATACTAAATCATTAATATTACATATTCCAGCTTCATGACTGTGTTTCATGTTCGACGAATATGCGGTGCGCAGTTTGAATAAGTTGAAAATTGTAAAAATTAAAAATTATTAATTGGCACTAAGAACCGCTGTGATTGACATAGATTTTTTAATCTTACGAGTATGTTTTAATTTTATCAGTCCGATATGACTTATTATTGTTAATTAATTTGAAATTCTTTAATCATTTGCGTCTAGACGTTTTTCTTATTCACATGTTTAATAAAATAATTTCTTCTTGAAATATTGGCAAAAGAATAATTAGATAAAGTTTCAAATTAAAAATTATTTCTTGGATCATGGATTTTTTTTTAGAAAATAGATAGGAAACAAATATGTTAAGGAACAAATTTTAGATTGATATCTGAAAGCAAATTTGAATTATGCACTATTAATCGCATCTCAAACGAAATAAAAATTAATCCATTATTATCGTAAATAAGTTTACGAATTCAATAATAACATACAGCGTAAACATATGTTTAATAGATAATTAATAAACATTTATGGTATGCTATATCAAGTTTTATAGATTGAAATATTTTATTATTATGAATTAATAAATAAGTTTATTATTACTCGATATGCATATCAATCATTAAGCACATCGTCCTTTACGTTTCTTTGTACCTAATTAGTATTAATTAAAAGTATTATGTTACAATTATATTAGTTATTTATTATTTCTTAGAACAAAAATTCTTCAATAGTTCTTATAGTACATGACGATGCATAAAACCAGTTTGCAAGTAATGCTATAATAATCATCACGTCTCGATACAAAAAAAAAATGTATAAGAGAACTTCGGTGAATGCTAAAATGACAGTACAGAATAATAACGTATAATTTATCTAAAAAGGAACGATGACGAAGAGAATGACGAACAATATCTAATCTTCGAAGGTAAAAGATCGATTTCGAGCCTCTCAAAGAATATCTGAATATCATACAGTACAAAAGTCACTTCTTCACAGATAAATGGCTTTTATCTGTGAAACCTTTCTTCCGAATTACAAAAGTTTTGAAATCAAAGTACAGTTAAAAAAAAATTGAAAGAAAGAGATAGAAAAACAATAAAAAAAGATATTTTGTAGAAAATAGTTTATCAATCATCTCTAATATTTAATTTCTGTCTTTTATATCACTTTATATCTATGTTTTCAACAAGTAAGAATTAAGATTAATAAAGAAACCTTGTATAGAATAGTAAATTCATTTATTTGTTTACGTACTTTCATTTATATATAGATTGTTTCTCTCTCTCTCTCTCTCTCTCTCTCTCTCTCTCTCTCTCTCTCTCTCTCTCTCTCTCTCTCTCTCTCTCTCTCTCTCTCTCTCTCTCTCTCTCTCTCTCTCTCTCTCTCTCTCTCTCTCTCTCTCTCTCTCTCTCTCTCTCTCTCTCTCTCTCTCTCTCTCTCTCTCTCTCTCTCTCTCTCTCTCTCTCTCTCTCTCTCTCTCTCTCTCTCTCTCTCTCTCTCTCTCTCTCTCTCTCTCTCTCTCTCTCTCTCTCTCTCTCTCTCTCTCTCTCTCTCTCTCTCTCTCTCTCTCTCTCTCTCTCTCTCTCTCTCTCTCTCTCTCTCTCTCTCTCTCTCTCTCTCTCTCTCTCTCTCTCTCTCTCTCTCTCTCTCTCTCTCTCTCTCTCTCTCTCTCTCTCTCTCTCTCTCTCTCTCTCTCTCTCTCTCTCTCTCTCTCTCTCTCTCTCTCTCTCTCTTACTGAAAACATTCAGATATCTGAAAATATTCAGATATATAATATCTACACAATTAAAATTTTTCAATAGCTAATAACTCAAATTATTATTGATGTTTCAATACTTTTCACTGTTGCAATGCTCATACTGCTATTCAATAATTATATTATAATAAATTTTGAAGAATATTTTAATTTTAAATAATGCAATTATTAAAAATAAAAATATATTTGTAGTGCTCATTATCAAACTTAAAGTTAATAGCGATGACTTTACATTTCTGATTTAAATTTTGATTCGATGGAAAGTACTTCCATTTTAATGCAAATTTTTTATTACGTATTTTCTCGTTTCTGACGTCTGAGAGATAATAGTAATGATTGGAAAGGAGCTAATACTAAAGAAAAATTAAAAAAATTAGAGGAAAGAAGGAGGCCGTGGAATACAATTTTGTTTTTTTAACAATAAGTCAGTAAATATTAACACGATGCAGTTCTAATCAACGCCAATTATTAACCATAGAGTTATACCAATCACCTTATAGATAGAAGTTTATTAGATATATAGAACAAATGTAATTTACAATTTACTGAAGAGGGAAAAAAGGATGCGTGGAATAGCAGAGGGATCATGGAATATATACTAAGAACTTTTACCATTTACTTTTAGCACTTTTATTTATAAAAAAACAATAAATTAATGATCTTTCGTAGATTTTACGCAAATAAGTGCCATAAAACAAGGTTTCTCTCAAGAGATAGCTTGAGAAAGAAGAAGACAGAAGAACTTCCCACTTATCGCGACTTTGCTGCTCGACGCAGGCCGAAAGTGGGGAGCGAATGCCAACGGGTGCTGTTCCTTCTACTGGCGTTGTGCTGTAAAAAGGGTTCCCAATGGCAACATTGGTTTTACAAACATTTCATAAAATATTTTATTTAAAAACATTTTTTAATAACTTTTTTTGGTTTAAAATTGTGAAAATAGTATTACTCTTTAATTATATGGATACGGAGATCTTCTCTCTGACGTGTCGTATCGATCGTGTTTAAAACGAGTTTTTAAATGAATAAATAAATTTTCCGTTGGTATATCGTAGATGTTAACGTGTCTGTTAACATGGATATGGTTTCTGAATATTCAATTGCGACAAACGTTGTTTACGACCAGGTTTTTAATAGTTCAAACTTGATTTACTCTATGTATATATTAATACTGGCTATTATGTGTTCAAATTTGTTGAAAAAGGCTCTGTGAAGCCGAAACGTTCGAATTTAAGGTTTAATAATATTATTATATTTAAGAAATTTATTGTAAATATTAATATACATTTATTTATCAAATACATTTAATTATTATTATTTTAAACTTGTGGTTCTTTGTTCGTCAAACAGTCCATCATGCTTCAACATTTGTTATATTATAATAAATTTTTTTGCCAAATTCATTTTGTATACACACGTTACGACACATATTACATTCAATAATATTATTTAAAATTCACATTCAAGGCCTTTCAAATTAGATATAATCTTTTAAAACGTAATTATATGATTTTTTAATTCTTCCAGTTATTCTGTATATAAAAGTATTAAAGTAGAATTAATAATAAATTAATAGTTTATGAAATATTTTATTCTAGCTTATTTTAATATGGAATATAAAATATTTCGTGAATGACATAAACTATTAATTTTTCGTACCTGTATCTTAACTATATCTTAATGACTGTACTTTAACAGTATTTTAATTTTTATGCATAGAATAATAAAATGAATCATATTAACTTCTTCATATTAACAAGATCATATGATCTTATAATAAAAAAATTTTTAATTATTAATTAATTTTACTTAGATCATCTTGTATGTGACATTATACTTTTTTTACTTTGATTTTTTTTACACCTAGCATTCCCAGACAGCACAGGACGTCCTTGGGACGTCCATTTTAGTTCCATATGTCCACGGACAA
>QKQZ01030023.1:0-23065 GCA_003595255.1 Solenopsis fugax | reverse complement strand
AACGCGGCGCAACGCGGCGCGGCGCGGCGTAACGCGCGAATCTGCCGCAATTGATTACGGAAGGCGCCGGGAATACAATGGGTAAACAACGATATGCCGTTGAATTTCAATTTCGTGAGTCGATCAATGTTTACGGGCGTCTCACCGTTTCGGTATCGCGAGTTTGCGCGGTGTTTGCACGTGACGAATGTGCTCATGGTAATGCGTAAATAAATCGATTTCAATCATAAACAGCGGTTGAATCGCACGAAGGAAACTTTCGGCAAACAGTTGTTTCATTATCATCGCAAATTAATACAAACACGTGTCGATATGCGTATTATTACCGGAGCGATTCCAGACGCGCCCCAATCCCCGCCAGGTGTAATTTCAATTTATCAGCAAACGAGTTATGTATGTCGGTCGCAGATTCTGTGGATTTTGCGATAAACTTGTAGATACTTTCTCTAAACGATGGACACGATGTGAATAGCAGCGCGATTATACGTAACGAAGAACTTGTATGCGACAGCTTCGTTGAAACTTTATTATTCGATATTCTTTTTAATTGCACACGACTGCAAAGAAAATTTTTGCATTACGTGTCGATCTGGACGAAGATAGAACAGGTCACTTTCATATGTTTATTTAAAAAGGATTTTTTTAGAGAAAAGTATTGAAGTAGTTAAGATGCAATTATTTATAGATTGTGGTATTTTTTATTATCAAAGACATTCCAGTGGATCATGTATACACGATGTTAAATTGGCTACTATTATCCTCTCTGCGAAGATTCAGAATCACTGATATTAATCTGACACATAAAAATAGAAAATTTTTTAATTTATAAGTTGAATTTATGAGTATTCTATTTATGTGCATCGACTGAGCTACAATATTACTACCAATATTAAAAATTGAAAACTGACAAAATTTTTCAAAAATGACTTTAATCTTATTTAATTTTATTTTAACCATTTAAAAATTGTCAATTTGTGTCAGTTTTAATATTGTTCAGTCGATACACACGAACTCATACAAATTAAGAAAATTTTTCGTTTTTATATTTCGTTTCTCTCTCAATCACTTTTGCAGAGGATCAATACATCCCCGATTTAACGTCATCTGGATAGTCTGCGGCAATAAAAAAATATCTATGAAAATCAATAAATATTTTTACAGAAATTGCAACTCAATTGCTTTAATTTAACTTAATTTAATCCAACTTTTTTTTCTAAAAAAAATTCTTGAAAACAGGCCTTTTTCGTACCCAACAAAATAGAACACTTTCTTAAAATTTAAACGATGCGATTATATTAAAACTGCCCTTTTGAACGCAAATCTGCGTGTCTATAATTGCGATAGTTCTCCTTTATTAAGCAACAGCATTTCTCATCTAAACACGACAAGTGGACCATTGCAAAGTGTATATAACTACGTTGCACGGTTAATAACAAGTTTCGTCGTCGAAACGGAGGAGGTACAGAACACCGACGTCCTATCGCGTCGCATTGTAAACTACGAACGTACTCGCGAACTCCGTCGCGGCACCTTCTCAAAGACAGTAGACGCTAACGAATGGCATGGAGACGAGCGTGAAGCTTAATCCGAGGGATCCCCTTTGTATTATCATACCGCTGAGTAACGGTAATAAAGATACAAGGGAGAGAGAGAGAGGGACTAACTGCGCTTAGCGTTTCTTCGCCCTCGCCAAGAACGGCGGAATCGTTCCTTCCTTGCGCGAAAAAACCGCGGGGCAAAATTCGTCGACGGCAATCAGGCGTAATTGCGCGCGGAAATGCAAAACATAATCACCGGCGGAATCCTATTTTTCCGACTCCTCCCGGAAAGCGAAGGGCCAGAAGGGTCGCGACCGGAGGAGGAAGGGGGCTGGTGCCCACGCGAGATTCGTAATTACGCCGCGTAATTAGCAGATAACAGATAGGCAGGCGACTATCCTCGTTTTTCTTTCGCCACACGTCGGGAAAACGTGCCGTCGTCATTGGGTGCAAAGCGCATGCCGCTCCTTTAAATCTTCCGGCGCAACGAAAAAAGGGCTTTTGCTAAGTGAATTTTAAAGCGACGCCTGCAGAAGCCGAAGTTAGCGGTGGAAATTTCAGGCTGCGATAACGACCACATTACGACCTCTTTAAACGATGAAACTTTAACAATAACATTCGCGAGTGTCGTCATAGAAGGGAGGGAATGTTCGCAGCTACATGTTTATAAGTTTAATTAACTAAAATAATAGTAGATCTAATACCAAATATACAAATTACAATTTTCTTTTGCGATTTTTTAGTATATAACGAACAGCTCATGTATACAGGTATATCCGTTACAGAGAATCTCTGTAAAAGCAGATATATCTTCTTTCGACCGAACGCCAGAACCCTTTTTTTGAAACAAACAAGCTCTTTTCATCTACCCGTTTCACTGGTAAATCGTTCGCAAACTTTTTCGGCGGTTCATATGAAACCTCCGATACGTTAATTCGCGTGAATCCGCTGATGATTACCGACGCCTGTCCGTGTCCCGCGTGAAAATCCGATTAGATCCGGATTTATAAAATCGATGGTGGCCGACGCTGGGATCCATTCGCGACGGACACGAGCCGTGTACCGGCGAGGGACAGTCGGTGCAGCGGTGGTGGGCAGTTTGGAGGGAGCGTGTTTGAACTCGGTCGAAGGGTTGATAGCGTGTGGACGGAAGGAGAGAGAGAGAGAGAGAGGGAGGGACGGGACGTGCGGCTTGCAATTACCATTCATTACTTTGTTGGGGCCAATTGACATAACTGATTGGTATTCGGCACCCCGTGCCACCCTCAAAGGACCCTGCCGACCGTCACGAAGGGGGCTAATGTAGTTACGTCTGTGCCGCGAGCTACGTACATTTCCGATCGCATCGTCCGCATTCGCTCACGGCGTCGCACGCGCAGAGTTAAATCACGAGTAGAGCACTCTTTCGAGGATTAATACGGTTTCGAACGTAGCGAACATCGCGAATCGTAGCACGAGGAGAGCTGATCCCACCGGAGAGATATGTGCTTTCGCTCTCTCCTTTCCAATTTATTTTATTTCTCTGTCTCGTTCCTTTTTCTCTTGTTGTCTTTCAGCAAGCGTAGCCGATTCCTAAACGCTAATTTAATTTAGCTTTTGAGTCTCGGCTTTCTCGAAACTTACCAACTTTGTACCAGGTTTCGAATAAAATTTAATTAAGTGGGTAAAATTTAATTCGAATGGAAGACGGCAGCAGTACAAATGCTCGGATAATTTTAAATCTGATAAATTGTATACTCTTATGATTGAGAAATCGATGATGCTCTACCTATCTATCGTTTTATCGTTCGCATGCTACACATAAATAATATTTTATGTTACCACAAATCTAAAATCAAACTCTTTTCTCTCGTTGCAGGATTCTTGCGCGGCAAGATGGTGTTGCGACGTAGATATTCTGCGTAACGCCCGTACCGACAACTTTCGAAAGGCGCCCAAAGCAGGTAAATAACAATGAGTCTATCAGTATAACTTTGTAATAATTGTTAGGAAAGTAATATTTGCACCTCAATTACTATGCACAAAGTGCAACGTGTATATAATGAAATACGCTATAACCGATATACTCTCTTAGGCAAGTTGTATTAAATTGCTATAACTCGCCGTTAATCAATCCTTCAAACAATATTGAAGTGGTTCGGAAAGCTTATAAATAAGTTAAAATATTATAAGATAAGAATAAGAGAGAGAACCCAACTTAACAATCAAGTGCTACTCGTACTTTGAGTAAAAATTCACTCACAAAATTAAAAATTTTTTTTACACTTTTTACTTATAAGTTGCAAAGTATTAGAATAACTAAACTAATACTTTTAATGTAGACAAAATCTTGTATACTGTCAAAATTAGCTATGAAAATTTTTAACGAAAACTATACTAAATTTAAATTAGTACTTTTGGGTGAAAATTCACCCACAATAGTACGAGTACTCCAGGATTAAAGCCCGACGATTTGCGCCGACGAATTTTTGCAAATGTAAACCCTAATCGAGCGTTCCCTTTTATGATATATTTTTTTTGTACCTCTCGAAGCTCTTGTTCCACAATTCCACAAATCTACCCGACTATCGCAACTTAAATCGAAGTCTTTTTCCTTGACCAAGCACTATTTCTACACGAAGAAGGTACACGGGGAATGGAAAGTCAACTGATAAATAGTTCCTAATGTTTCTCCGCTTCGCGTTTCTCCCTGTTCGTCTTCGTGGTACGAAACGCCGAGTACACTTACGTCTGCAAGAATTTCGGGCTCGCTTAGCTCCGGTCTCAAGAGAAATTCTAACTTACCGTTAAAAGAAGCGAAGCGAAAAATTCTGCTTCATTGCGAACGGATGACATTTCCCTTCGCGGGAGGGAACCGCTGCTCTCGGCGGCATTCTCGCGTTCCTTATCGCGGCAATGTGGAACCATCATTTCCCTGGAAAAGCCCTCTTAGAATGATCACCAAATGAAAGAACGGATATTTAAAGGAGCCGCTGGAATTGCGTTCCAAGCGTCACACCGGGCTCAAAACTTTTCGAGTGAGCGCGTAAAATTTTATATAAAATTTTAATTAAACGGTCCATGAAATCATTATCACGCTGAACAATCTTTTAACACGCATTATCTTTACCGTAATTACGTAAAAGTTTTTAAAATTATAACAATGACAATGAAGGCTTGGTGAAATTCAAAATCAAACAAGAATTAAATTAGAGCAAAAACTAAACAATACAAGTTTTTTTAATTGTATATGTTCCTCCGAAAATTCTATTGAAATTGATCAAAAATTTACTTTCGCTAGAGAAATCATATTGACAGTTTATTTCGTGCGTGTCGCACAATTCGAAATAACAATTTTTGCGATCAGGAAAATCCTATTGAGCTTTGCCATTAAAACGATATAAATATCTAAAAGACTGTAAGGTACTATAACTTCTTAGAAGAGTATTCACTCATCGTTTAGATATCTTTTAATGTTATTTTCTTTACTATACGATACCGTCAATTCCACTGAAACGGCGCATGTAAAATTCCTTCGATATTTTATCGAATATAAGAAGTGGAAATTTCACTTTAGACGTTATCTCATGATAACGCCTTCTCAAGAACGTATAGTGGAAAGAAATATATTTCGAAGTGAAGCACACATTCAGCACTGTGTAACGTTATTTATTGCTGCGCGTCAGCTGTTTTCAAAGTCGACAGTGCAGCACCTTTGAGTGAAACGGACATGTGAATCTTAAAAATATTCATGTTGAAAGAAAAGCTGTTGTACTATGGTCAGGACGCATCGCGCCGTATCGCGACATCGATAAAACGCGAGGCTGCGTCGACCACATGATTTGTTATAATCGTAATTCAATTAACTGCACATTCTCTTTTCTCGTGTTCTTGGTATTATTCAAAACAATTGTGATTCGATTTTGTCGAAAGGTTTAGATTAACGCTATTCTGTCTCTCACATAAACACTGCGGACAAATCAAGGCTTTGTCACGAGACGCAATACAACATCGTGAATGGCACAGTATTGCACGTCAATGACAACGTTTACACGACCCACTTTACGCCGGCTTAGTGTAGTGTACCAGCTTAGTGTATCCAAAGTGTTAAATGTGGTATAGATCGTGATTTTACGCTGCGGTCACTACACCCGTGTAATTACGTGTCTGTACAGGAGGATGGATGTAAAAGTCGCAGCACACAGAAAACGTGAAAATCTCTCGAATTTAAAAGTCAAATCCGAAAACGAATGCTCGTCTAAGGAAAAGAAATCTAAAATAAATTCTAAAGATAATATGGAGTCGGTATTGATAATTTATATAATCTAAATCGTTAGTAGAAAAGAAAAACACACATGTTATACCGCGAGTATACTATTTCGTCATAAGATAACAAAATAACAGATAAGCTTGAGAGATATCGTAAACGATGTCTGGAAAACTGCCTGAGGGATTATGGCATCCTATATATACGTTTTCTAGATTCGTGTATTGTCTAAATGTCTTCGCACGATAGGGTTTCACGAAAATTGCAATTTCGAGATGTGCAAAAAAAAACAAATGAATTGTCGATTCGATTTCTCTCTTTTTTTTTTATCCAATTAATTCGATGCTAGGATGGTTTCCCTTCGCGCTACACCTGAATACAAATCGACCACCAGCCGATGACTCTTATTGCAAAACGGCAAAACGATAGAAATGTGCGCTTCAAAAGAGTATTCGATACGCACTGCATTGCACGTATCCATTGCACGTGTCTCCCTTTTCCGCATTTATTTCCGTTCATGTCGTCGAATACACGCGTGGCGATGTTCAATGAACGTGGTAAAAGCACGAGATATTTATAAATCGAAATGGAAAAAGCTATTGCGTTATCGTACGTCAAAAATTTAGTCAATAATGCGCGAGTAACGTCGCCGGGAACAATGAAAATAAAGTTTAATTGACGCTACACAATAAATCCATGTGCGCGGCGTGTACTTTCATACGAAAGAACATTTCTACCGAATTGCATTATTAATAAATATGTCACGTTCAGAATCCGAAACGGGGAAACGTTCTGGGGGACGGACGGGACGTTTTGGAAATTTGCGCGTATTATTCTGCGATATACGAAACGCGCGCGGCTAACGATGAGTGACATGGGTCTGCAAAGTTTCAGAAGCGTCCTGAATTTTGAATTTCTTTGGAAAGAAACGCCATTTGTATGTCCCTTAGTCAGCTCGATATCCTCGCGCTCCTTCCCATTCTTCCGTATCCAATTAATAATTTAATTGCATTTGCACGCGGGACGGAAGAACCGTTAGCCACTACAGCGGATTTGACACATTATTATTTCACGGAAAAGCTAATTAATATGTCGACGAGGTAGGCAAAACAAAGCCTCATTTTCGCGACCGATCAATGATTCGGGACAATGTAATTATCAGCTCCATTTACACCATTGACAGTGATGATTCATTATCGGGTAAAAGGTGAGCGGCGAGCGTACCATATGCGCCGCTATTTTTATGGAACCATTATGAAAAGCTTGCCTAATTCAGTCTGATGTCATTAACGTCTGCGATTCGGCGATAAATTATTCAGGATAATTGGATTCAGGGCGTGCATAAAATCCACTTAGTATATGGCGCCCATTCAGTAAGGGTAGTCGCGGCACATGCACATAAAAAGGGGGCGGGCTAATACTCGGACAGAGATTATTTTATGCTAGGCTCTATAGCGTTATAAATCGACGCTATATCACGCGAACGGTCATAGATAGCGCGGTATTTAATAGTAACCCATACAGCGCGCACTGCGCAAAATAGTACTATTTGGAAATTACTAATCCTCTTGCGCGAACGCTTGCAACTGTAATCCTAAAAGCGGCGTAACATATCATAACGAGTAAATGGGTTTCCTCGTTGTACTTGCAACATCTTGTTGCATCAAACATTCGAAAATGTTATATATCGCTTAAATGTTATCATTGCTAACATTTATTTTGATTAGAATTTGTTATCAGAATTGATAACACGTTTTATCTAAATAAATTTGTTATCAGCTCTGATAACAAATTCTAAATAAATCTGAAAACAAGTTCCATCTAAACAGACCTATCTGTGCGAATTTTAACAAATTTATTTAGATAGAATTTGTTATCAACCCTGATATTAACAGAGGTATTAATACGTATTTCAATTTACATATCTCATTCTCAGTTTTGTTATCTAGAACATTTTAATAATTGCTTTCTCCGTTGCACGCCAGTTACTCTTGAAGAGGGCCTTACAAAGGTCCGTTTGCAAATACGGCGATCTTTAACATTGCAAATTGCATTCGTGCGTCTTATTGCATTATTAAACGAAACGCGAAACAATTTCTACGAAACGAAGGCGCGCCTATGTACACCGACTCAGCAGTTGACTCGTGCTGCAGTACGCACGGCGTACAAACAAACATTTTTCATTTAGAATACTTTTTAAATATCAAAGAGCGCGCATATTGTGGAAGGCAAGGAAAGGAACGCAATTCTTCGCGGACTGTCCGTATTGCGGACTGATATCTGCTTGGACATTATTCATCATCTGCAGGAAGCTGAAAATAATACTCAAGAAAAACAAAAAGAAAACGGGGGCGAGAATGTGAGAAAGGACATGCATGGAAGGATAAGAGCGAGAATATGCGAATTAATTAAGAGTTTGTGAAGTATCGTGGCACAAGGAAACGGGAGACGCGAGACGGCAGCAGTTCATAGCGAGTATTCAGTCGCGGTCGTATGAACACGAAAGAAGAAAACGAAGAAAGATAGCGCAGCTGAAGATGTAAGCTCCGCCGATTCGCCATGCCCCATGCCCTGGCGTTTGCCGGCACATGCACGTTATACATGCACAATATACAAACGAAACCGCCGTAGAGCGAGAGTGGTGCATCTCTTCTGGCTGTCTCGGGGACGAGAGAACGGCGGAGAGAGGACTCCGAGACAGAAGAGGTTGAAGAATGTGCACTCAGCGTGATTGGTGCTGCGCGCCGGTGCATAGTGCCGGCTGTCGGCATGAAAACTCGAGAATTTTCCCAACTACTCATGTGCACATAGCGCGAGGACGTGCGTGCGAGTCTGCCTCTCACCGCGTGGCGTCTTAGCTATCTTAGCTGATCGAAACTATCGGCTTTCCTGTCGTAAATCTATTTTCTTCCCCGCATCCTGCTCTTCTATTTCCGTTTTGGCGTGTGTAGCGAAAAATATGTAAGTTTCGATAGTCTGCGTCCCGGATAAGTACACAGACTTTTGTTAGGCGAACGATTTTATATGTGTCCGGAAAGAGAGATGAATTTCTGGCATTGACAACATTGTGTGTGTGTGGCAACATTAATCAATAATCTTAATCTACACGGAGCCCTCTCAAAAGTATTAATGGGAAATACGTAAACAGAAAGATTTTTAATTCTTTCGATGCGCGTTTCACGCCACCAAATTTTCAATCCTTTCTACAGCATCCAATATTGTATTTTGTTAAGCCGCTTTAAATGATATCATAAATCAGACAGATGTCCAAATTCTGCTTGTCTTGTTATATTTGCCGAATAACAAAGCGAATTTGCATTGGGATTTTACAGAGAGATTTTCCAGTAATAAAATATTATTCGGCATGTTGCTACTGGTTTATTCGCGCAGATATAAACAACAAACAGCACGCGCAAGTTGTAATGTAAATCGGGCTGAATAAAGTACCGTCATCATTTGTCAAAGGCTAATATTTATCAAAAGATCACTTTCGCGTTGCTATTGCAGTTACCACAATATCAAATATTATCACGAAACATACCGTACAATTATACATGCTGCCATTTTGTATTTCTATAAACGATGAACAAGAGACTACAATATAATTGATACTACTATTATATCTAGTGAATATTGTGCAATATAATATTTAAATGTATGCGGATAAGCGAATATAATTAGAATTCCTTACACCTCTAATGTACGTATTTGATATCTATTCTAACGAACGTTTATTTCACAAAAGTTATTGCATAACTACAATAAGTAATAAAAATTGATTGAAATATGACTTTTATTAATTATAAAATATTTAAAATTAGGTAAATTTCTATTTTTATTATGAGAAATATTTTCCCATAAAATAAAAATTAGATAACTTTTATTAATTAAAAGGAATTAAAGTTTCAACTAACTCACATAATGCCCTAATAAATGTAAGACTTCATTGAAAACAAATAAAAATCTGAAACTGAAATTAATATTATATGTTGACTGTAAAAAAGAATTAATTTTTAAATAATATATTATTGATTTAATTTACGAAAAAAATTAATTAAAAATTCAATTCCTTATTTTAGCATCTTATATTACTATCTAAAAGAATCGAAAATTCCCTTTAAATATTATTTTGTGAAAATATTTTACAGACACGCAACCGAGCGTATTTATTATCAATAATTAATCAACTAGTAATATGATAACGTTCGTAAATTTACTTTTTATGAGTCTTAAGACTACTTTAATAATTACATAGCCACACAAAAAGAAAAAAGTGTCATGTCCAAAAGATTAGACCCATGTATTCCTATGTATTTTGAGGCTCTGAAACCGAATATGACCTCAGAATTGCGCCATCAGTTCAGGATTTTTTTATCCTCAAAAAATTGCCAAACATTCGTTAAAATTACACTATTCAGCCCGATTATTAAAAAATCCTGATCTGATGGCACAATTCTGAGATCATATTCGGTTTTAGAGCCTCAAAATACATAGGGATACATGGGTCTAATCTCTCGGACATGACACATTTTCTTTTTGTGTGGCTGTGTTATTAAAAACAAACTTCTTCCTTATATCTGCATTCACAATAACGCATAAAATAAACTTCCAAAACAATTTCATAGGTGATTTATGTATGTTGCATACATATCTAACACTTCGTGTTACCGAACAGTTATTCGTGATCATAACATAGGCAGTAGTTTACTAAACCAAATCTGCTGTGGTGAGCACAACGGAGACCGAGAGCATAGTGATTCGAGTCGTATCGACGCGCGATCCTACCAGCATCTCGGAATGCACACTGAGCGCATAGACTATCAACTGCTCTGGAATATTCATCCAGGTGCTAGTATCTATGGCGTGTCAGTAAAGTTAACCATAAGCGCCACGACGGATGCACCGTGTCGTCGTACCACTCCTAGGATTTCCTCGGTGACCAACACGGTCCGCAGGGATCCGAGCAGGACTCGACAACGGGCTTCCTTTTCAAACGGGACAAAGATTTGAATACACTAATGGGACACAGTCGCGGCCTTTTGCGCCGCTAAATTCAGAATCCTGTAATTGCTGTTCACCGGAAGCTACGTCTCATCGCTAATAGAAAAGTCGATGCTTTCATCCCACTTAAAAGGCGTTCTTGCTACGAGTAGATCCCTCGATTTTAAATGATATATGTAAATGCATTAAAATCAAAATCAACAAAAATATAATGCCGGTAGAAGTTTTTACTGTTAGATTTTTTTTTAATTTATGTATTAAATAAAAAATGTACTTTAGAAATATAAATGTATTACAAAATCAGTTGATGAAATTTAAAATATGCATGATCGACTTCATTAATGTTCTTTCGATTGTAAAGATAAATAACATGCATTATTCTATATAAAATTTTGGAACTAGAAATTAGAAATAAATTATTTTTCGATAAATTAAATAAGAAATTATAATAATAAAGATTACATTGAATATATTTATGTTAATTAATTAGCACTTTTCATTCGATATGTGATGATATTACAAAATACAAAATACGAGTATCTGACACGATTAGAAATTAAAAAATGGCGCATTTACAGATATTGTTTCAAATCTATTTAGACACACGATTTTGTCCAGGTTTATCTTGTGATATCTGTCAGGTCCAGCGATTCAACCGATAGGATCCTTGGTCTCCGTAAACGTAAAGTTTCTATCGAACATGCCGATCTCGTCGCCGCTGTAAATCACGCTCACGCCAGGTAAAACCGTCACCAGCATCGAAAACTGATCGGTCAGATTTCTCGCCGAATCTGAAAGCCGCGCGACGATTGTCATGCTTGTCCAGCATCCAATTCGCGATGTATGGTGAATCATTAGGTATATTGTTTATTCAGCGATCGATGAGACGTTTGAAGTTGGCCGCGCTCGACTTGTTCAAGTTAAGAATGAACGTAAAATCGTACGGTACATTCGAAGTACCACAATACTGACAGTAGCACAACGCATGTCGACCCCAAAATCATTTTCGTATCAATCGCCTTTGAGTGATCGTCCAGTAACTCTCTCCTCGATTTCAGAACTTTTAAGTCTCGAAAAAATTTCTCGCGTAAACATGATCCAAAGCTTCATAATCATCGTCCTGTATTCTTGCACGTTTTTCTGAGGCTTGTCTAGAAAACACGCGTCCTCAAACAAATGACTGATAGCATCAATGCGAAAACTGTCCACATTCCGATCGAGCCAGGAATTCAGCACGTTCTGTATTTCGCGTTGCAATGCTACGATAGTTGAGGTCCGTGTGAGCAACGTTGTATTGATGCAGATAGTATTGCTTCCGTGTCCGAGCTCCATTTCCAGGCGGAGCCTTGGACGACACTCAATCAGTTGTTCAGTGGTTTCCTAGTGCTGTTCGCTATTCGCACGTCAGGTCAGACGTAGTGCTCGTCGTCGTAGGACTTGATCCGCTAGACACTTTCTTTTAACCGTTCGTGTTCGTGAGAACTGTGGTTCGCCACGAAATCGAGGATTACTTTCAGCTCGAGGGACTTTGCCTTCGCCACAAGTTTATGAAAGTCAGCTAAAGTACCGTAATCCTTGTCGACATCGGTATAATTAGTGATGTTACAGCCGAAGTCAAACTGCGAACTGGTATAGATCGTTGACATAGCGTATCGACGCCAAGGTCCGCGATATACTCCAATCTGCTCGTGATGTCATTTAAATTTCTGATACTATTTTCATCACTGTCTTTAAAACTTCTCGGATAGATTTGACACACTAGACTATTCTTGTACTGATTCTTACCCGCTTTTTTGACCAACACGAAACTTATTAAAACAACCGATGCTGAAAAAACACATAGTTTCTGATTCGACTGTCATTTTTTATGCGTTTTTATACTGCATCTGTATACTATATGATAAACTTTTTAAAAATTTATAGCAACAGACATATGTCATTTTTTTTTGATAAGCTCACAGTTGCAAATGATCGCATCCAAAAATAACTGATAACGATAACTTGTGTACGTTCTTTATGACGTCAAAATAATCTGATATTAGAGATTGTTTCTCTCGTATATAACTTTTTTTATAATATAAAGAAAACTATAATCATATTAAAAATATTTGTTCCAACCAAAAAGTTTATTGCAATTATAATGTTGAACTTTATGTTATATAACGAATAAAAAGTATCCAATACAGAATTGTGATTTGGAAAATTGTTTTGAGCTTATTTCACAGAAATGCAATTTTGCAAAACAGAAATATTTCATATAAATGAAATAATTTGTACAAATATGTAATACGATAAAGTTATTCACTTTAATACTACACATAGAAAAGAATAATTAAAATTGCGTTTTGATACGTCGTAGGAGAATAGTCATTTTCATTTAATTCCGTCAACTGATTAAAAAAAATGTACTTTATTATGAAAAATTGGAAGTAAGAAAATTAAGTTAATATCGAAGTAGCGACAAAGAAAAATTAATTATTAAGATAACGAGAGGCAACTGAACTAAAAAACCAATGAATATTGTGTTTTAGCACAAATTTATACTATCTTATATACGAAGAAACAATAAAAAAATTACTCTTATTTCGATTCAAATAAAATTTAATCTATCAAACAAAAGCGTACATTTTGTAGATACATAGATGAGCATTAATTTAGTCAAACAAATCTAATGTAGTGAGCACAACAGAGGCCGCAGCAGGTAGAATGACGGAAGTCGTATTGACGCTCATTTTTGGAATTAGTTTGGAGTCTACGCTAGGTGCATAGATAAGCAATTTCTCTCGAATATTCAGCCAGAGCTCAATGTTGATAGTGACCGGCTTGTCATCTTCGAAATTCACTATGAGCACCACGATAGATTTTTCGTGTCGCCGTACCACCCCTAGAACATTATCGATGAGAGCACATTTAGCACAGTACACCGCAGTCTCCAAGGAGCCCTGCTCGATAACAGGCTTCTTCTTCAGTTGCGTCAAAAGCTTATACACTTTATAATGAGAAATGGGAACATTTTTTTGCGCTTCCAAATTTAGAGTCAAGTAATTCTCGTTCACTTTAAGCCAAAGCTTTTCCTCTTCGGCTTCAGAGAAGCCAGCATTTTTGCTGCTGTCCCATTGATAAGGCGTTCTTTCCGGATCTCGCGACTTCTCCTGATATCTGAAAACGCGATCGAGATCAATTGATAAAATATGTAGCTTGAATATATTTAAAGAAATTTATATTAAATTATAATATTATATACATTAAATTATTATACTAAATAACATACTTTTACAAAACATAAATTTATTATCACTTGTTAATAAAATCTAAAAAGTAGCATGATTAATTATGCATAATTATAATATTTGATTTAATCATTTTTTTTGTCTATCAAAATAGATTATAGAGAAAATATATTTATATTTGTTATATGTATTAAAAAAGTGTCGCCAATTTGTTAATATTTTTTTGTGTATACAGTTAATTAAATCACATTAGATAAATTAATTATTAGCAAATAAAATCATATAAGTCTCATAATAATAATCTAAATATGTTTATACAAAACTGATAAATAATTCTTGCGATAGTATTTTTATATTATTAGTATTTTTATATAATTAATCAACACTTTCATGCTATTACATTTCAGATAATATTATCAAATGTAAGAATCACAAATAAAAATATGTATTTATGAATTTTATTCGAAATCTGTTATATAATTATATAGTATTTCATATTCGTTTGTATACTTTCTATTCAATATTACCTCTCAGGTCCAGCATTGCATCCGGCAGGATCTTGGGTTTCTTCCCATGTGAAATTTCTATCAAGCATACCGATCTCATCACCGTTATAACTCACGCTCACGCCAGGCAAAACCATCGCCAGCATGGAAAGTTGATCGGCTCGTTGTTCACCGAATCTGGAAGCCGCGCGATGATTGTCGTGATTGCCCACTACCCAGTTTGCAACATATTCTGGACCGACAGGCATATTCTTTATCCAACGATCGATAGAGTACTTGAAATCGTCTGCGTTGGACTTATTGTTTAGATCCGCCATAAACATGAAGTTGAACGGCACCGTCGAGCCTGACTTATAGTATAATATAGTGAGATTGAAGTCCGCATAGGCTTCGGTCAGGATCATCTTAGTATTAGCGGTCTTCGGGTGTTTATCCATCAAATCTCTCCAGGTCTGAAGAATTTCGTAAGTCTCAGGAAGATTTTTCGTATAAATGTGGTCCAGATTATCGTAGTCATCCGGTGGTAAATCAGGTCTGTTACTTGACGGTTCGTCCAAAAATCGGGAATCTTCGAACATGTGGTTGATAGCGTCAATACGAAAGCCCTCCACGCCCCGGTCCATCCAGAAAGTCAACACATTTTTCATTTCTTCTTGCAGCGCTTTGCTACGATAGTTGAGATCTGGTTGTTTATAATGGAACTGATGAAAATAAAACTGTTTTCGCACCTCGCTATAGTTCCAAGCGGAACCTCCAAAAACGCTCATCCAGTTGTTCGGTGGTATCGGGGTGCCATCCTCTTTTATTCCTTTCGGATCACGCCAGACATAGAACTCGTCGTAGGGCTCTTTCCGTATGATGCTGTCTTTGAACCATTGATGCTCGTCAGAGCTATGATTCGGCACGAAATCAAGGAGTACTTTCAACCCAAGTTCATTCGCCCTCGCCACGAGAGCGTCAAAGTTAGTTAGGGTGCCATAATCTTCATCAATATCGGTAAAATTAGAAATGTCATAGCCGAAATCAGCCTGCGGGCTACTAAAGATCGGTGACATCCATATCGCATCGGCGCCAATGTCCTTGATGTGTTCCAACTTGCTCGTGATACCTGGTAAATCGCCAATGCCATCGCTATTGCTGTCCTTGAAGCTTCTTGGATAGATCTGATACACCAGACTGTTCTTATACCAATCCTTACCATCTGCCTGGACCGGGTTTGAACCGGTCAGAGCGATCAACGCCGCAATGAGGATGCATGAGCGAAACATTGCGACTGTTTGACTTTGATTACTTACTCCAATTGTTTTTATACCAAGCGCAACTTTGGAAAAATTTACAAGTATGGTATTATATTATCAATTGATAAGACCGTGATTACATCTGGCCGCATCTAGGAATTATCAATTGATAACGATATCTTGCATTTTTCTCAATGACATATATATCAAGTGATATCAAATACTTTCATGCACAATCGTCGTTATTTTGCTACTACTTTTATCTCAATTGTGCAATTGTGTGCAATTATTGCATGTTTGTTGAAAAATTATTCCGTGGTTATGAAATTATTCGTCTTTACAATATATAGAAGACTCACGAAGTTAATACAAATATTTGCTGAAAGCTGAAATAATCGTTGCTTGAATTTGGCTGCGAGCAATCGATTTTATAAATAAAACATTTCGCCGCACGTTTTGCGGTGTATCGCTAATTACGTTATTTCGCATTACAAATTTCGAGATAATAATGATTTCACCACGAAGATCCCCAGCGGCGAAGCTAGGCGTCTAGCCGCTGGGCGCGCATCGACGTGCGCCATGAGAATCGATTTAGCCGCGCCACACTTTAGAAATTCGCAGAATTGCACGAGCCGCGTGCTATTATAACTCGCTCTTACAAAGACAGGAAGAGATTTGCGGTTTTTCCCGCGAAAAGCTCACGACCTCGCGTACGGTCGCGCGCGCGTAACTTGCAGCCGGCCTCGATAAGACTTTTCGATCCGCGGCCACTTGAAAAATGGCAAACATTCAGACCCGCACCATCTCGCGTGCGCGAGGCGTTTATGCGTGTTGGCCTCGTAACTGCTATCGCGACCTACGCCTAATTATACAGGTAGTTCGCCACCCGCGCGTTTCTTACTTTCTTTTACATCGTCGCGAGGGTCAATTTAATCTTTGCGCGAGCGTCGAGCTTTCCGTCAGGAATAAATTTGCTATTACCGCGAAATAACGTTGCATTCCTTTTTTTTCTCTCTCTCTCTCTCTTTCTCTCTATAGGCCATTTTTCATCGCTCTATACGTGCGTCGAGTATTCGAGTTCGGTATGAAAATTTTGCTTCCACCTCTAAAATTCAATGGCGATACTCTTTGAAATAAACTTCCTCTTATAATATGATAAAGTGCCATCGTTCAACATTCTTCGGGAAGTTGCGCTATAAATAAAGCGGTGAAAGTCTCGATACAATAGGGAAGAGAACAATTCTTTAAAAAAAAAAAAAGATAGTAAATCGAGGTTCGAAGTAATTTATCGTACATCGAATGCGAAAACGATATTATTAACTATAACGGGCTTACAATACCTTATTGCTTTTTCGTATTTTTATTTGACACTTGACAGATAGTGAATAAATCAAAACGAAGAGCAACACGTGAGTGGTGTCAAGTTTACATCAGTGGAAAGATTTACTTCCTTTATGTGAGAGTCTGGCACACTATCACACAATCTGAACTTCTGAAATAGTTTTACTCAAGTTGTATAATAATTTCCGCTATAAATATATCGGTTACCGTTTTACACATCTTTTTGCAAAATCGACTAATAAATAGAAAAAGTCTTGATAGAAAAAGTCTTTTCACATCCCTATTCCCTTTTGCTGTTACTCTTCTCTCTCTCGACAGTGTCGGATACTTTGAAACACATCCCGAGAAGGACGGCTCTTTACAATTCTTTGATACTTTCTGTCGCATAGCGTTCGCGTTTGACGTAAAACGCGCGTGTTGAATCTCTCAATGGAAAAAAAGCGAATGTACCTTTTCCACGTAACATAAACACAATTTCATTGATGAAAGAAAAAATGAAAAAATCATCACTGCATAGGATTAATAAGACAGTTAATGGAGAGTTGAATATCTTCTTGTCCGTCCAACAATTTTTTATGCATCAAATAAACTGACTCTGTCAATAACGAATAAATGAAAATATAAGCTTTTCCGCATAAATCATTTGCAAAATCCGAACGGTAGAGATACAATTTTGTACGATTGATTGATTTAAACAGGATGAAATATAAACAGGAAGGGGATAATTCTAAATAAATCGAAATGATAGAATAATTTTTAAAAATAAGGTTTATCTCGTTTAAAAAAAAAAAATGACTTTGAAAGTTATTCGAGTACCCATGCACTTGACTAATTTTTTCATGCATTTATAGAAAAGAATATGTTAGAAATAATCCATTTTAATTTAATTCGCAAAATATAACTTTGTGTACGATACACACACAATAACTAACATTTTCAACAATATTTCACAACTAAATAAGAAATTATCAAATTATTTTTCGTCACACAAATTTATTCATCCATTTTAAAAATCAATTGATTGAATTAGTCGATAGTAAACAAATCGTACAAAATGAAAAAATAAATCAAATATCAGTCAAATGCACGCGATTATCTTTCAGAATCCTTTTTCTCGAAAATGTCTTACTTGAAAAAACTTTATTCTTTTTCTATTTCGACTTATTTTGAGCTATCCTCTTTCCGATTGTATTACGTATTTCGATTCACCTTGTACACATCTTTAGAAATTGCGTTACATTTTAACCATACGTAATCGGATAATTTAGTAGATAAAAATGTTAAATCAAAGAGTGAGGTAGAAATCGCGCGAGTTACGTGAGAGGGGAAAAAGTAATAAAGTGACAACGTGTAAATTGGCCGCGAATTAAAAGCACAGACTCTGAAGAACATAACTGGCAAAAATGTTGCAGTTTGCGGAATAATTTACGATTACGAATGCAGCGAGGTGGCCAGAAAATATTACCGTCAGCAAGAATTCTCATACGGCTACCGCGGTCGTGAAGTTTTGTCTCCTGGTGTTATTTATATGGGTAATTTTCTTCATGGCTTATGGCCAACTTAATTCATTCATTATCCGGGCGGACGATAAAGACAATTTCGCTGAGATGATACATCATTCTTATTAGCGGCGTTATTCCCACTGTTGACTTTCGTTGGCTCTCAAGTTTATCAAAATTTCTGGTTTGTCTCGCGATATTATTTAACCTTTCCACCAGCATATTAGCATGCCCTGGAGAAATGTGTTGAAAATACATAAGCACTTCATCTTCATTCGATTAATCTTATCGTGCCGGTAAAATGTATTTAATAATTTTTAACTAACGTGACAACGAAAAATGTAGATTACAGTGTTTTACTAATCTGATCTTACAATCTTGTTTGCTAAAGAGATTTATATAATTTCTTCTTCTTTTTAAGTTTAAAATATATTTTAAATTTACAAATATATTGTATATATTGTATAAAAGGAGAAAAACACTCATTTCTATTCCATACTCCAAAACTTAATGAAAAAACAGACAATGAAGTAAACGGCAGAAAATTCCACGGTGCAAATTGCGGCACGCGTCAGATATGAGGTGATGAAAGGAAATCAGAACACGATCGTTTCCCGATCTCAAAAACGATACTCGTTCACGATCGCATCCTCCCGTGACCAGAACCAATTTCTGCCGCGTCCGGACTTCCATCATCTAATTAAAGGGAGTGAGCGTTACACGAGTTTTATTTGCAACGTAATTTTCAACTGGCGCGACGAGGCTGTATTAAGTCAATTCTCGACATGAGGAAGCTTTTCACGATGTGCGATCGTTTCGAAGGACCGACGCGACGACGCGACGTAGGCGGGCAGTGCGGGCAGTGCGGGCACTGGTGGCTTGACCGATGCAATGAAGCCACCTTATGTCAGCCACCCTCGGCGCGATGGGGTAGTCAAACAAGTCCCTCTCACAGTTTACAGCCGTAATTAACTTCCCAGGTTATTAGCCCTCGTTCGTGGTGGCAGCGTGCTACTCTCTCCCTCTCCCTTCCCAGTAGTCAGCCTCGACAGCCTTTCTCGCAACTCGCTGAATCCAACGGGCTTCGTCCGACTATGTCGGCAAGTTTATCACGGCAAACTTCTGCGAAGAAATGTTTTTAGGAGTTTCTGGAAGTCCGAGGTGCGGGGTGGGAAGCCATCGTATAATCATTCGGCGTCGCATGCCGTAGAAAAAAGGGGAAGGGAAAACTACACCGCGGATAACGGATGACTCTCGAAACTTCCTGGATTAGTCATGATACGTACAATCGCTCGAAGAGTGGCGTGCCTATAATTAGTAGATTTTCTTCGGAAGTAAAATTGACATGTACGCGTTGCCTAATTTTCAAATTTTATTGAAAGTTTCCTTCATCTTTTGTCTGAGACTATAGTATCTTGTTTCCGTTGCGGCGAGAACGGACGGCATCTGTTGCATTTGCAGGCAATCGTCGACAGGTAGCACATTCTTCTGAAATTCATGACATTCCTTCCATTTGCACAGCGCGAACTTTCGTATCTAGATTTCACCGAAGAATACTCCGTCGCCTAACTTTGGATAAGCTTGAACTGAAACTACGCGGACATTTTAGTATAATTTAAGGGAGTTTCTTTGCGTTACTTTCCACATCACTTGCTTAAAAAAAAAAAAAAAAAAGAGTTTAAGAATAATTTGGTTATTTTCGTATTGATTGACGTTTATTTTATCGCATCTCGTAAAATATACAAATTTGTTTGAAATTTCGGCAGAATGCGGTATTCATCGATGTAATAAGTATTATGACCGCATTACTTAATTAAACAAATTCGCGCTCTTTGAGTGATAACGAGAACGCGTAGAGCAACAAAGGTAACATCGTTACCCTGTATGAGTTGCGAATTGTAATTTTATATTAATTAATTATTGGATAAAACAATATTTCGAAAATTGCGAAATACATTTTTCCATAACACGCAATCGCATATATTATTATCATTTATTTTCAAAGTTGCGGCAATGCAATTATAAAAAATTGTCATATACTGAAATTTATTAATACGCTTTTGCAATCACATGAACAGCGTTTAATGTAAACAATTCGTAAATTCAATCTGTTTGTGACAACAATATTTGAAGATTTTATCCATTTATATTCGCGCACAGTGTGCGCAACGGCACAATGCATTATTTATTTTATTCGATTATTTATTTGAAAATTGCTACTATTTTTGTGTATTCGCCCAGATATTAAAAGACATAATATATATATATGCCTTTGTTAAATTTTTTATTCTTTATGGAAGTTGAAGCAGAAAGAGAGGGAGAGAGAGACATTCGAAAAATTATAAATTCAATTTCGTAATGTAATGCGTATCGATATTACGACAGAGATAACATCGAGCACAAAGGGTTAAAACAGCTACAAAGAGCTGAAAAGAGATATTTCTGATTACCGTGTCCGTTATAAAGCTAAACTTTGCAAGCAGCTTTCTGGCTACAATTCTATGCACACATACATAGCTCTTTAAAACTTGGCGCGCAACGCTGGACGATATCTCGCGGAAGCATATCCGCGGATGTAATTCAAAGCCGCGGATCAAGTTCGCGAGATCTTTCATTCGTTTGTGCCTCTCCTTCTTTTTCCTTAATAATTATGCGCCTCGTCGACGAACGGCCGGTCGTCGTCTCTTTCCGGTGAAACCCAGGACGGCCCCCTCCTCGACCCTCCTCGGCCCTCCTCGGTCCTCGATGTCGCCAACTCCTTTCGGAAACTTTGCCGAGTCCCGATGTAAACGACTCTAAGGCCCTGTCTCGGCACCTCATTACACGACCAGCGCACGCAGCCCTCCCATACTCTCGTAAAGGGAAAAGCTGGAAACTTCCGCGAGAAAGAGGCAAAAGGGCAGACGGTATTAGGCCGCGGAAGGCCTTTGAATCTCATCGCCGTCTACACGGCTTCTACAAGCACCAACCGAACGGGCGGAAAATGATTTTGCGAAACTAAGTAGTTCGCTAACAGACATCAAATTGTAATTTAAACAATAACTCTTATTGCGCGCGAGCGAAGTAGCAAAATTAGGCCCGTTTGCATCAATAGGAGATTAACTTTAAACTCTGTTTAACTTACTTTCTATCTCTGTCTAAGTTCTAAGAAGGAAAACGAAAGGAAGGGTTGCACTTTGAGTAGAGGGAAAAATTCTGCTTTCAGAAATTACAACACTGGAAAAAGAGTCTTGTTGCGTCATTGAGAAATCTGGTAGATTCAACCAAAACGTCTGTTCAAAAACGGACGAATCAGAAATCTTGCAGAAATTACTAGATTCTAGTTTATCAAACGTTCTGATTATAATAACCAAAGTTCTGTTATAATAACAATAATCAGAAGTTCTGCTTGGTTTCACCAGAAACTCTCAATCATACAAGTTTTGTTTATAAGATCATTGTTTATAAGATTCAGAGCATTGTTTTCAGTGAGTAACTCGGTATAAGTGGATAAGCGGAACAAATACTGCAAAAATAGTCTCACACACACACACACACACACACACACACACACACACACAATTATCGGGTTACCTTTTTTAGAATTTTCAAATGGTTTTTTTAACTTGCGTTAAATTGAGATTTTTACATCTATTTTTTTCTATCGCACGAAACGATCTGCTTTATTAAAGATATTAATAAACTACAGATATTAATAAAATAAGTTTATACGTAACTACTTCGTAACTACTTAATCATTTACTTGATCGTGAATGGCTGAGTACTCATGACTCTGCAAAATTTTGATCAAAGTCGGGAATTGGATTCCACCGGCGTCGATCAAATGATCCGATTAATTTATAAAAGGAATTTCATCAAAAACGCAAGCGCCCTGCGAGATCCGGTGTAAGTTATCGATCCGCGTCGAGCGCGATACTTTGACCCTCATCAGCGGTACGCGCTTTAGCTCGTCGCGTGCCTTATGCTTCCGGTGATTACGGCGGGGTAACGACAGCGCATTTTGTGCAAGGGAGGGGAGAGGGCCATTTCGAGGCAGGATTTCTCGCGTTCGATAAGGACGAATGGAAATAACCGATAACATCCGTATATACGTGCACCTCCGGAATACAAAATCGCGGCGCGCGGAGTGAATGGCCGCGGTATTTATATCCCCGAGAGCAGAGGAAAGCGCCTTTCATCCGTCTGATCCGACGCGACGATCGCACGAAGCAGTCGCAAGCCCGCGGGATAAGATCACGGGACTTCTCCTCACGAGCTCTCCATGAATCGAGTCACCGTCGAGGGAATCGCCGCGCCATCGTCGAAGAATCGCCCTCTAAGCCCGATTTCTCTTTTGTGTCGCCGCGTTCGGTCGGCCCGGAAGAGGAACGACGCAACGCCGGAAGGAAGGAAGGAACGTAAGGGTGAGAGCGCGCTGATATTTATGAGCCGCCGGCGAAAAATGTTTCACGAATCCCGGGGGACCG
>QKQZ01030019.1:0-56815 GCA_003595255.1 Solenopsis fugax | reverse complement strand
CCCGCCCCGAGAGGCGGGATCCAACGAAGTTTCAAAACAGATAACTTATATAGATAAACTTCTGTGTGCGCGCATCCGAAATTGTGCAATTCGGTTAGGGAGATAACAATTGCGCACTTAGTGGCACCCTTGCACGATGCGCGCTCGTTGTCGGAGCTCCAAAACGTTCGAGAGAAGATGGATTGTACCTTGTCTATGGTGACAGTTCGCATTCCGAAAATACTTGACGAACTTTACGGTTATACGAGCGAAACAAACAACCGACGACAAAACAAGATGTCATTAGTAATATTAGTAAGATGATATTTATGTGTACCAGTCCTTTGCGAATATATTATTCCCCTCCCCCTTCCTGCGCGTTTCATATAATAATTACTATTTACCTCCATTTATATGTATTAATTAGGAAAATAACAGTAATTTTCCTAATATGTATCGATTGAAATCACAGTAAAGTGATAAGAAATATTTTTCCGTAAATTATTAGAGTAGACTCATATCGCAAAAATAAATCTTTTAAAAATATCTCTCGGAATGTTATAATGCTCAGTTTCTATATATATATTCTGCCTTTTGATCTCTGCACGGAGCGTTCCACGACTGACGTGGAATTCGAGCGAGCGTTGCATAACCGGGATATAATTTTGTTGCTCCTGCGTCACGAGTGACGTTAGTGCACGCGAATTTGTCAACGCCAGAATATTGGTACGTAGTATCGAAATTTTATAAAGATCTCACGGAGCGATCAAATTCTTTCCGTCCATTAACTTGCCGCAACGCCTTCTTTTATGTTTGTAATGGATGATCGCCTTTGCTAAGTATAGATTTCCTCGCGCTCGAACCATTCTGAGACATGTCCTATCCTATCGAGACGCGCGTACCATCTCCGATATCAAAGAGGCAAGCACCGTAAAAATAGATCTCGCTAAATCTCATTAAATTATGTGAGACGGTGAAAAAAGGGTGAAACCCTTCTCGGGAGAAGCTGCGTTCTACATTGTTGAACCGTTTAGTTAAATTAAAGAAGATAACGCAAGTATTTTCTCTTCATTAAATTATAAATCCAGAGATAATTAATCGCAAGAAACAATGATTAAATAATGATAATGCTCTAACGCCGTTCCATTGACGGAAACAAAATTCTACAACTTCCCTTGATTAAGATTAAAATGCGAAATAAGAAGGTGAAAGAAAGATGACGGCATGACTTGACTGAGGTGCACACGTATTTTGCCGAAGTGTTCCGAATAACCGATCAATGGTCGAGTTGGATCTATAAACAGAAAAAGTTCTCGTCCATCACTTTCAACTCCGCGTCACTTTCAAGACGAGCGATCGCTCCTCGATGATCGCCGATCAGTCACTGTCTCGGGAGTCTCGGGCGAATCAATCGTCACAACCTTGAAAAGTATCTTTTGTACAATCACTCGTTTCACTGACACTCGAACGCGAAAACTTCCGAACAATATTCGAAGCAGCTTTTCAAGAACAACAACTCATTTCTGGAAGAAGAAATAGCGAGTCTTTTATTTTATTTTTCTCCTATTCGGAGATTTTCCAAACTTCCTCCTGAGGAACAAGACGTCTTCCGGGACACTCTCGAGTTGCGACAATAGCGAGGACAATCGCGAGGACTACAGGAAAAGGGCTTACCTTGTGGAGAAAGCTTGCTGGCTGCGACTAGCCAACCGGACCTTAGGCAGCTGACTGTGCCATCGTGGATACCTAGTCGACTTCGTGAACCTCCACCGTAGGCCGGTTCACGTGGTATAAGCATGACCAATAGCAGCACGCCATTGGTCGTAATCATTTTTAGGCGAGAGCTCCGCTCGCTTTGCTTGCTGCCAAAAATAATCGGAAACTGAAAACGGAGCCGAGCCCGCTTGGTATACGTCGCTAGGCTTACTCGTTCGTTCGCCGGATCGCCTTCTGATCTCGCTCATGGTATTACCATGGTTGTTATGAGACAAGGTCTTGAACTCGTTTGCTCTCGAACGACATTAATTAAGATACAGTTATTAAGGAACGGCTTGTTAATAGAACTTCCAATCACAGAAGCAATATTTAATAAATGCATTCTATGTATTTGTAGAAAGATGATGCGCACACACGGAAAGAAATTTCTTTTTATCTCAAAAATTAAGATAGTCATAAGACAACATAATTTTGAAGAAAATTTTGTAATTTTTCTAATTTCTGCTACATAAAGTACATAAAAATACATAACATATAATTTGATTAATTTTAATATACAAAAAAATTTACTCGTCTCAAGTAAAATTGCTTTGTTTTAATCAAATAACTTTCTCTAATAGTCCTTAGGCATTTAATTGATTTATAGAAACAACTTTCTTGTTACTAGTAAACATTTTCTATTACCAAAGAATTCTCTTAAATTGAAAATTGTATTTAATAAAATAAAATTAAATAAAGATTAAATAAAATTAAGAAAACATCTTAATTTTATCTTCAGAGAATATTGACATTTTTTTTTAATAAAAAAATTATTTTTACAAGAAATAACTTCATTTCGAAATGATAAAGTTTTCTTATAATAAGATTCTTACATGGTAATAATATTTTCATAAATTAAAAATATATGATTACTGCAATAAAAAAATTCTCTCTGTACAAGTAAACTTCATTTTTTATGTGTATGTTTTTAAGAACGTTCTGATATATATAATTGGTACGATTTCAGAGGGATAAATTCATTCGTGCTATAATACAGAACAGAATATTATGTAAATACTCTTAAAACATATGTTTATTTTGGCCGATAATAATTTTATTCTTGTTTTATATTGCATTTCTCGAATAATCCAGTACGAATAAAAAGATGCATTATTTTTCAAGACAAGTCGAATACATGAAACGGCGTACAGCAAGACGCAACGGAAAATGGGCAGCTTACGGTCTCAAATCTAAAATCTAAAAATGATTAATATTCCATTTTCGCGCAGTTTGGTAGGGAGAAAATTGAGATATTATCGGCACCTTCTGAATTTCTCTTGCTTGCAGCTGCTGTTTGGCACTAAACGCGGTAACGATGACGGAAACGTCGACGCGCCCCGACATAACACAATCGTATCGGCGTAATGTCACCGTCGAATTTCAATGAAACTCTTGGCTCGAAAGTAGAAGTTGCGCGTACTATGAAGGACACGTGAGACATCCCTTATCAGTAAAAACTGTCAAATGTAATTCCTTTCTATAGCGTCAATAATATAGAATGTTTATACACGAGAAAAAATGATTATATCATCAGCATTAATAGCAGTCAAATGGAAAATAGTCTTATTAAGTCAATAGCAATATTAATAAAACAAATAACATTTTATTAGAACAACAGCAAGACATATTTGTTTCATTACTATTATTATTGAATTATTAAGATTCTATTATCTTCATTGTTATTATCTTTATTTTATTATCCTCATTATTATCTTCATTGTAACTATATACATATAATAATTTGCATTGTAAAGTTATTAATTAATGAAAACACTTTTACTTTGTATTAGTAAATCCACTTGAAAATTTCAACAAAATTATAATGTTTTGAAGAGCTCACGATATTCATTATAATTCTTATCAAACGTAAGAGCAACAAATAAAAGTTTCATGTACTCTATTTTACTAAAAAAGTTTTAAATTTATATATCAAGACATGTATTTACATGCGTGGACCTAAAATTTTTATGGCCATCTGTACAAAATTTAAAAAAATTAATATATATTTACACAAAAATAAAATTAATTAATTCTAGCATCAATATTTTATTTTATATTTAATTCTGGATAAGTAGCTACATGTGACTACAATAAAAATAAAAGGATTAAGTAAAAAAACTAAAATAATTTTTAGATCCATTTTAAAATAAAAGAATTATATATAAATTAGAAGAATTATAAACAAGATCAAAATAACTCATAATTATGTTATTTTGGAAAATCAAAGAATCAAGTAGAACAAACCCGCTGAGTCAGCCACGTAGCATATGTCGATGTTACGTCGCACGTTCAACATAGGTAATGTATCTACAGTAAACTTCATTATCGGTAACGTTTCTTCAAGAGTATTGGTATTTTTCATATTACTATTTCCTATTCTATAAAAATTTTATTTACGTGTTTCTCACTCGCAATTTAACCGACCCCGAAAAATTGATGAAATTTTGCTAAGAGTATAGAAGAGCATAAAGTGTTATGTGTGGAAGAAGAGCGCGCGAACAGACACGTGTGGTACATACATATCGAGACTTGGTCGGGTAGTTTAGTAGGGACAGATAATACAGGTCTCTGTGAAGTTGCGGCAGAAAGTAAAGTTCGCGACGTAGATACTGCGTAATCGAGAAGATGGCGAGAAGTTACAGGAAAATTTGAAGCTCTGCTGCTGTAACATTCTCATTACATTGGTACACGTTACATTGATAAACAGACCATGTCACAGTGACGCTGTCTAATAAAGATTGCGCTTTACAAAACTGTACATATTGTAGGTTCATCAACGTGCACAGTACACAGCCACGTCGCTGTTATTGTAAATATTTTTTGTTAATTAAAATGAGAGCGCAAAGGGACATTAATTTCGTAACGCTTGCGTCAATCTTTGCGAAACACCTCCCCTGATACACCAAGGTTTTAGCATTTCCTTTGACAATTAAGGTACTTCCAAAATAATATGCGATCAGGTGTAAACAGATTTTCCGCGTCACCTCGCATCTCGTAACCTTATCGAAGCTTATGGCGTTCACATTGACCGCAATCTACCCACTTAATATCAAGATCATAATTATATAGCGCTGTCTGTGCATTGCTTAATCAGCCCTGTACAATCACCTTCTTTGACGTTCACCTCTGATATTAGAGCCTAAATTCTGTGCAATGGTGGTGCACGCGAGTAAAAAGGACGGATCTATGTGTATGCAGAATGCGATGAAGAGAAAGAGAAGGGCATGAGCTGGAGAGTAAAAGACAGCACAGGTTCTCCTGATGCGTGCACCCATCGGTGTCGTAACCTTTAACCTATTCCCTCTTCGTCGGAAGGGGTCACAGGTAGAACCCCTGGGGGGGAAGGGGCGACGAAGTTGAATGTGGTACGCTCGAACGGATCATGAGGTGAAAGGGGAACAGGGAGGGCTACCTCTGAACCAGAGGTGATTGACCCGGCGTCCCTGTTGCCACGACGACGATCCCGTGACGTCACGGGACAAGCCGGGGTTTATGGGTGACCCACATTCCAAAAATAACCGTCACCAACCTGCCCTCCCGTCTCATCGGCCGTTCTCACCCTTCGCCTTCTCTACACAGCACACGAACACACGCACGCGTGCACGCACGTACGCACACACTCATCGACCGAATCACCGACGCCATTCCCTCGCATATCTCAGTACGAGATTTCTCCCTTTAAAACATATTTTTCTTCTTTTGTGTTTCTTCTACAATCATCCTCGCGACTAAAACGACTATAGCCGCATGTTAAATCATTGTCAAAGCTAGACTCTATGATGAGGCGGTGGAGAGGTCGAGGTGTACGCAGTGGCACTTGAGTATCCCTGTTATCGATTGACAAGTGATGAGAAATGCGTCTATAAATGTACTAAGCTAATCGTATGCTGTCCTCACGATTCTAAACTGTAAACTATCGCAGGATGTGATACTAATTTATCAAAATGATGAGAATCGAAAGAAAATTAAAAAAAAAAGATACTTTTCTTGGCTGAGATTAAAACGATGTGACCTGATACGATTTTCGTTCAGCATATGTACAAACGTGAAAGGCATTTGTTAATGTCAAAAACTTTTAAATATCAATTTGTATCTTTATTATTAAACCATAGTCGCCGACTTGGAAAAAATATTGGCGGAAAGAGGGAAGGGGGCAAATCGAAAGCATTAAATAATGATCTTTTTTTAATAGACTGTGCATTACTGGGGGAGGAAAGGGAGCGAAAAGTACTTTGCTCCTTCCTCTCTCTAAGAGACGGTGCTTGTATACTAAATTACAAACAATCTCTTACATATAATAATAAATATTTGCGACACGCATAAGTAAATTAAAAATAGATAAATAAGACAGTATTTTTCCCACGATGCAACATACAATATTTCAAATACGAAATATTTTGTGCAATATTTTAGAGATTAACTGCAATTTACAATTCTTGTTTATTTGTGCAAATATTTGTTATTTGGAAAATTGTCTTGTTTTATGATTGCAATCTTTTGGTACATCGTGCTGCGACTGTCCAATAAATTTTAAGAAACTTTTTGCGATATTTTTGTTGTCAATTTCCGGGAATTAAATGAGGCGTTATAATACAAACCAAATAATTTACACCTATAATTAAATTGGCTTGAGAATTCTGTTGAATAAATAAGCAGGTCATCTATCTATTAAATCGGCAATTTCTTAGGAATTTTTATGACGTATTGTGGAACACGTATGAATGCGCGGTCTTTTATGGTAATTATAGTGACTGGTTAGAGCACGATTTATAACGTGGAGAATAATAAATAACAGCATCCATCTAATATTAGAATTATGCAGACGCGGTATAATTTTATACAAGATGTATTAGATTAAAGCTGATTTTGAACGTTCTATAATTACTATCAAATTCAATAATAAAATTCTGTTTACAATTTTTTATATGATGTACTTTTTTGTGTGAATTTTTTAACATACATTTCGTATATATGTATTTCGATTGTTCAAATGTTATTTGCATTACGAGGCATATAAAATTATAAATAGAATTGAATCCTATCAATTCTGACATAAATCATAGTTTAAATTAGGCTTTAGTATCTTCTATCTACAATTTTTTCAGTCTATTTGGATTTTTCCAATATATGATGAAAAATTAAAAATTTTTTTTAGTTTCTTACGTCATAATAGTATGCAAATGCAATATACGATATTTGCTTTTTTCTTTGCGAAAATTGTGAGTAAAATGAATAAAATGAATCTATTCTTTGGTTGACAATAGATCACTTTCAAAATGTAAGATCATACAGTATGTAAATATTAAAGGGTTAACGTTTTTACTTTTTTTTTTTACAAAAATTAAATCTCAATTAGATGCACGATAAATGGACAGACATAGACAGACGAGAATGTCCGACTTCGACGATAGTAACCATTTTAATCCCGCTCCTTTTTTTCAATGAATCGGGCGACCGAGCAAGCGGGCAAGTATCCACGGGAAGTCGATGGGGTACTTCGACCCCGCGACCTAGTTTGTACCCCCGTGACGTCATACCGACGTCATTGCCCGGGGAAAACTAGGTCGGGCAGACCCAGGCGGACCACCGGAAGAGAGGTCGGAGGGTTTATTGAGAAATTCCCTCGACTGGATTCGGCCCTATCGGGGACAAATTTTAAATCGCCAGCAAGACTTTGCTTTCCTCATATATTGCATTCGACATTAATAACAGTCGCATGCTTGGAATATCTGTAGAATCGAAGCGCCTTTAACTTATTTAAGGCTTTTGTAATGAGAGAAAGAGAGAAAAGAGAGAGAAAGCAAAGAAAAACGATTATTTAAATAATAATTTTGATATTAAAATGTAATCACTGCTTTATCTCCACCATTAATGTTTATTAAATAATGACAAATTTGATAATATATATATTCAATAATATTTGAGATTTTATTAAATTTGATGACATTATTGAGTTTTTAATTTATAATAGGAAATCCAAGATTTGGTAGAATTAAAGTGGAACTTGAGTTTAGAAGATGAATGTAGACAGCTGAAAATTATTACAACTTAAAAAGATATTTTATCAGCATATAAAACAAAAATTTAATGTTTCTTGCACTCGATTATGTAATACAAAATTTAATGAAATATACTGCACTTTAATCATTTAACCATTTAATAAAATGGCAGCATAGCAAAGCTTGTAGCAAACACACAACGAGCAATAAAATGCGTAATAAACTTTATATCTTCTGAGAAGAAGGTCTATCAAAAGCGATACCGAGTTATTTGATTTCCATTGCTGATCATTACCAAGAACATATCGAAATAGTTTCGAGAACAATTTACTGTTATTTGCTCCTAGCAGAAAGGGAAAGAAAAGATAAATGACAGGGAAACATATTCAGTCTTGAGGCTATATTCAGTTATCGTATTTTCTCAGCCGAAAGAAAGGGGGAAAAGGATCCATTTGCGAGACGAGGGTTGCGAAGACCCTCGCAATTAGCGAGCGACGATAGACTGACAGAGGAGAATTTTGAAAAAAGTCATGGGATATGCCGAAAGCTCGAAAACCGAACGGTTGGCAAATCTCATGAATGGCCGCGTAATGTGAATGAAGCTCCAGTGACCTAGTTTTGCTTGGCGCCCCTGCATCCCCCAGCCTTTCCGCTCCTCGCTCTTGGTCGAAGGGAGAGAGAAAGAGACAGCATTCCTCTCCCCGCCTCCCGCCAACTGCATCGCGTGGGTGTTACGTCAGGGACAGGTTATCGACTGCACCAACGGCCGCATCGAGAATATTAATTCGTGGTATCGATTGAAAATTCGCGCGATAACACGCCAATCGCCACATCGGATGTAACGAACGAGCAGTGAGATTCTCTCTGATGAAATTATAACTATTTTCCACAGAAGGATCATTAATTTTAGCAATTAATTGCGTTAAACAATATCTCATGCTAGATAAATATCTAAGACACCGACTGCAATAATATTTTCTTCGAGCGATTTTAATACAAGCATTCGAAATTAATATCAGAACTGCAGATGATGTCATTTTGGGTTCGCTAATCATTTCAATTTTTTTCAATTTTTTTGTATTATACAGTACAGAATATTTAAAATATGTGTGTGAATATGATACAAATAATTCTAATGATACAAATATAACAAAATAACTCTTTACTAACCGAAAACAAGAATAGGAAATTATCAAATTGTATCTTCGGAGTTCTAGTGCTAAAACAGGATTAGTACATGAATGTTTACACAGCATATCTACGATGGAAAACATATTCCATAGACACGTCCTCAATTATTGCGAATGTCTTCCATAAATCTGCGTTGTACACTAAATGTCCACGTTTCAACTTTGTTAATTTATACATAAATGATTATAAATATTTTATATAGATTTTTACATTGCGCATTAAAATTTATTTTAATATAAATTACACGAAAATTATCATAATTGATTAACATATTTAGTTTCACGAAAAAAGAGATTATTAGTTATTACATACAGCATTATAATATCGTATTCACATATAATATCTTATTTATTAATTTAATCCCTTCGATTTTCATATAGGATTTATTTTTACTAAAAAGAGATTATTAGTTATGACATGTAGCATTATAATATTGTATTTATATATAATAACTCATTTATTAATTTAAACCCTTCATGTAAGCGAGTCATTTACCCCACATAAATGAATAGTACAAGAATTATAGTAATTTTCTTTTTATTTTATAAAATATATTATATAAAATGTTCATAAAACCTTGTTTTGTGGCACTTAATAGTACGTAAGATCTACGAAGAATCATTAATTGTGATTTTTTACTAATTAAAAATGCCTTATATGATATTAATTGTTAGTATTTCACGATCCTCTGCTATCTCACACATACACTCTTTTCTCACTCTTCAGTAAATTGTAAATTACATTCATTCTATGAATTTCTATCTACAAGTTGATAGAACTCTACGGCTAACAAACTGGTGTTGATAAGAATTGTGTCGCGTTAATATTTATTGAGATATTTAAAAAAATCAAAATGGTATTCCACCACCTTCCTTCCTCTATAGTTATAGATTCAAAGATTCTATCTCGATAAATAAAAATAAATGACATTATATTATAGGTACATATAGGATATGTTTATTTATTATATTTTAATATAATTTTTAATATCATAAACATGCTATTATACGAAAAATTTTTGTGAATGAACCGCTTGGGAACTTACGTCTGGAAAACTAGCATGGGAATCGAAAAATTAAGATATTTTGAGAGAGCTTTTACTTCTTGTAGAAGTAATACACATGAAACAGAAACAAATTATTCATGAAGAAATCATTTTTTAAATTTAAAATAAGTGAGTAACTAAGGACATCCATAGATGTAAGTACCTATTACGTCTATAAGAAACAATTCCATCGACATGAGCGAGAAGAGGTTCCGATCTAGTTTTCGAAGGACGAAAATTTGATCTGGCCGGTTCCCGTTGTTGCATCGGTGTCGGTGGCATGTGGGGGGATAACCTGGGATTGCGAGGTAGGGTAGAATGACGTCAGGGGATGACGTGGGGCGTCGAACTCTCGCTGGCAACCGAGCATAGGAGTGCATCGACCTGAAACCCCCGGTTGCCTGGCTAGGACTCTCTCTCTTTCTCTCTCACTCGCGAGAGCATCAGTTTGCTGCATCCCGATTTCGTCGAATTAACGAGGAAAGGTGGGAATTATGAAAGGTGATAGAGCGCGCGCAGTGACAAAAAAAAAGGCGTTGCATCTATCGAGAGCTTTTAAAAATAAAGCATTGTTGTATTTTTCGTAAATGCGATATTATCTCTTTTTTTTATCATTTAGATCCTTATTGTCATAATTTTTTTAAAGGTAAAGATTAACTTATATGATGCTATTATTCAGCAATTAGTTTGCTAGTCTTCTAGCAAATTTGAAAATTAGTGGCTAAAAAAATATTTACACGCTAGTTGCTAATAAAAAGCATCATATAGTCTTAAGATTTTGTAGATATAACCCATTCAATCATTATATAAAAACAACATATTTCGAAATACAAATAAAATTAGATGTTGGCCATATTTTAGGCAAGGTCGAAAAGACGATTACACGTGTCATACTGTGATCGGACTTGGTTAGGCGGTGCGAGGTCGAAAAGACGGTTACACGTGTCATACTGTAATCGGACTTGGTTAGGCGGTGCGAGGGCGTGCAGATATGTGTGGAGACAGAGCGAGATTGAGTATGAATGTTTTGGTATATTAAGAAGAGTTAGGGAAGTAAAGAGGCGTGAACTAGAGAGGTAGGAGAGTAGAGAAGATGGGTAATTGGAGGCAGAGGTAGGCGAAAAGGATTTGCGGTGATATTGGAAGATACGAGAATAGGTTATGGCGAACAATGAGGCAGGAGAATCCGGGAGGACCAGTAAGTTAGGAAGGCAACAGAATTGAGTACGGATGGTAAGGAAAGTGAAAAGGATGACGGTGGGCAAAGGGAAAGAATTTTAGGAGAAAGGTTAGAAGAATTTATTGGAGAAGAAAAGGAAGGAAATCTGTGTTAATAGAGGAAGATTTTAATATAAGACTGGACGAATTAGGCGGTAGAGATATAGGGAGAAATAACTATAAGAAGGATTAGGTGATGCAATTTGGTAGAATGGTTAATGGAGAAAGCATGGCATATTGTGAATGAGATAATGGAAGGAGATTGGAAGAAATATATAGAGATACAGAGGCGGTAAGAAGAGTGATATTATAGGAAAGAAAAAAATAGTGAAGAAGAATGTTAAGATGTAAGATAGAAAGAGAATTAGGTATAGATATAGGCAGGTATTGTGAAAGTAAAGTAAATATTAAGGAAATGAAAACTGTAAAGGTATGGATGAATGTATAAGTATTAATTGTTAATCGAGTCCCCTTCTTAGCTTTGTATATACTGAAGGTAAATAAATTCAATTCATACTGTAATCGACATAGAAAAGAGATAGCTTCCGGTTATAACGAAGGAGTTGATTTTTCGAGGATAACTGGCGTCTTTCTTTCTCTTTCGTCAAACTTTGAGATTAATCAGAGAGATATGAAGATTGTACATCGGACCACCTCTTCCTTGGATCGGGATATGACGGTCGCGAGGCACGAGTGCTCGCCGCACACAGAAGTGCAGAATCTGAAGAGAGGCCGAGCAGGAGCGGGAGGGAGAAAGGGATGGATGATGGAAACTAGGTGAATGAGGCTGCTGGAGAAGAGCAGCCGGCTGTGGTAGCGAGTGGTGGTGGCTGCGTCGTTGCTGCTTCTCCAACTGAGTATTTTTGGAATCGTTGAATTAGGCATCCGGAACAGACGTCACTCTCCTGGGACGCCTGGGCGCGATTCCGAAGTACGTAGCCACCGCGCCGATAAGCTGACGAAGGACAAGGGTACAGGGGGAAAACGAGACACGTCGCTACGGTTCGAATGTCGATTACGTTCGAAATAATCGTTGATTAAAAAATATATTAGCCGATATTATTTATGAATTTGTTCCTAACGTTCCTTCGATTGTTGTCGTGGATGAGAGCAATTAAATGAATAATACATGATGGAGATGCGAGCAATTAAACCAAAGTAGATACGTGATTTTTAGAGATTGCGATAAAGCTTCCAAAGTATTTTTCTTTTTTCACTTTTTCTGTAATCTTTTACTAGTAAAGTGTCTTTACATTTATCTTATTAAAAACTTTATAATTAATTGAACAGCTTCTGTTAGCAGTCAGTCGTAGATATGTATTCTGACAGGTAAGAAACCGTTGTCATAATATGGGACATAAAAGAATTTAGAAATTGACTAATTGTTGCTCTTTCACCTGAAAATTTCTTAATGTGAGAACACGAAATTAGAAGCTAGTATAAGACCGATTTTGATCATAATTATTAATCAATAATGGCGTCTCGAACAAAACTACGTGGATAAGAATGGACAGGACTGATTTTGGCCATAAAACAATTGGGTTATGGACTAAGTCTTATTAAAAATTGCTGTACGAAAAAGTATATATAAGTTATACGATAACAACCATACATTATGATGTTATAAATTACGTACGGACGCATAGGTTTATAGTTTTTACTATTGTGTGAAATTTGAATTATGACTTTCAAAAGTAATCATTGTGATTTGATAATAATATAAAGTTAATTAGATCTGTAATTAGTATATGATTAGCAGATTAATTATGTTTTAATGACTTATACAATTATGCTGAAGAAGGATTAGAAAAGTCTGAAACGTCCATTTTGTTTTAATTATTTGATGGTCCTTGGTTGTCCATCAATTTGTGAATCAATAAATTTTTTTTTTATCTTTTATTTCGCTCGTACTTGAATCGTTTATTTATCATTTATTTGCATTTATATATTTCAAGCTTTTTTATGATTGATAGGTACGTATAATTTTTATACACTCTTTGACAAAAAAAGTTACGCACAGATTTCTGCAAAGATATAAAAATTATATGTATTTTTAAATAAAATTAAAAATATTATAGATATTGCAATAAAACTGCAAAAATTTAATTATGCAATATTTTAATTATAATTACAGACGTTCAATTAGAAAAACATCTCTTTATTAGCAGAATAGCAAAAGATGACAGATTAGTAGAAAAATTATTCTCTCTTCTGCATAACCTGCAGGTAGTTTTTACCCAGGCCAATGGAGCGACAGACTGGAGGGTAGGAAAGCCAGCGGAAGGGAAAGGAAGAGAGGAAGAGGACGAGATCTTCGGGGAGCCACGTGGTGCGGCATGCGCGGGACAATCAATGTAATGACGTCATCGTCACCGTCAGCCAATCCCAACCAATCGCGAGTCTGCTCCATTCAAACCTGCCAGCCTCGGGGTCCAAGTGGAAACTCGATGAGTTCCATCGGACTTTGGCCCGACTGCAGTTCGGCCTCGATCACTGAGAGGCGTGAATTCGAGCGGTTAGACGCGCTCCGCTCGACGACTCGTTCACATCGCTTTCGCCGAGCGATTTCTCACAAAGAAGAATCATTGTCGAGTTCGTTTACGACGATGATTCTTTGAGTCACCAGTGCTATTACGGCACGACCCGCGAACAAATCCAGGAGATAACTCGATCAGAGATGACTGATTTATCAGAAGAAAAACGCTTCAACTTGAGAAAATGCCGAGGAATAAAATATCCTATGCGAGGAATTTGGACCAACTAGAGATCGTGAAGAAGAAACGTTTTGCGAAGAGAAGCAATGAGAAGATGTTGGCAGCAGATCTGATTCATCGTAGAGTGCGGCGCACTGGAGAAAGGTAAGTTGATGTGCAACAGCCAAGAAACTTTCGTTCGTTCTTATTCCTTTAGCAGAAACGAATTTCTTTTACTGGGAATAGTTCATTAACTTTCTTTCAGATGTTATACATTAAGAACTTAAATTCAATTTCTATAATTTTTATCAATCAAAAATTCAATCTTTTTAAAACGCGAGACTAGAAGGCCTATGTCAGTCACAGCGGATCTTGGTGCCGATTAATAATTTTTAATTTTTACAATTTTCAACTCAAATTGCGCGCCGCATATTCGTCGGACTTGAAACACAGTCATGAAATCAGAATAGCATATTTAATATTCCCTCTCCCCGAAAAAAACTGTAAATTATTTTATTGCGAAAAATAACACCTCAGCCAGGGTACGAACCTGGATCTCTCGAATTCTGTGCGGGCGTCCTACCACTTCGACTGAGGCATGTGATGACATTTTCTCGCAATAACCAATATAAGTTAAATAAACGTCCTCCATTTTTTTAAACAAAAAGATCATATTAGAATCTTTTTAGCTTGCCTATGTCTAAATATTACAGCTCCTTCGCAAGTAAATTATCGTAGGTGATATTTGAGCTGTAATTTCTGTAGTTTCTCGATCAGACTTTAATATATTGTCGAATAGTTTAGGCTAATAAGAGATAAAATTATAATTTTAGTTAATTTTAGCGAATGTAGTTAATACGTGCGCGTCGCATCTTAATATTTGACGATAATACACATAGCAAAGGCTTTTTAAATTACAGAATTAAAGATATTCCAAATACAACGATTCTCGAAATATTAAATTTTGAAAATCGAGGACAAGTTTAATTAAAAATTTGCACTGCACGATTATTTATGGAAATGTAAAAAAACGAAACACATCGGTATCACTGCGAGAAAGCAGCACGTGGTGCGAGATAGACCCAAACAAACGCCTACACGGAATTCTCAACAGACGAGACGCCCACGTTTCGGAAAACCACTGCTGCTATAGCCGCTGCTTCCTTGCGAGAGTGAGAGTGCAGCGACCTCACTCTCGTTCGCCTGAGAGGTCAGAATGTTACGAAACAAAAAAAACTCAATTTTCTTCTCCTCCGTCCAGAAATACAATCTTGCAACATTTCCCGATTCTCTCATTATTTCATGTTACACATGCTGAGAAAAATACCGCATGCAAAGTAACTGTTGAGAAAGATTTGTCAAATTTTATGTATTCCTTAATTTTATCATATACATCTTTATTTTAAATATTTGATCTCGCTTTTCTTTTTTTTTAGAAGTTTATGTAATTGCGATAGATTAATTTTTCCACAATATTTATCGCCAAACAAAAAATTACAGATACATTTCGTCTACGCATTTTTTATATTCATTGATATTTCGATGATCGTTAGTCTGCACGAAAATCTCATTACGATATGACGCATCTCTAGCCGTCACCATCATTGCCCTACTTTTCACTCGGTATACTCGATCGAGCGAGTTAGGTCTAGACGTTTTCATGTCACATGGCGTAAATTTAGTGAGAAGTTGCGAATTTTTAAGAGAAGAGTCGCGAAATATAAAATTAAAGACACTTACAATTATTTAGAACGTTATTTTATTGTTCCTACTACGTGAAAAAGAAATTATCTGTCATGAAGAAATATAAAAAATACTATAAATATAGACCTAACGTTAATTTCAAACACTATGCAATATAGAAAATACAATTTTTCGAGATCTTTCTCTTTTTTTAATAATCAAAAAAATTATTTAATTTAAAGGATAATTTTGTTCAAGAATTTACGAACCTTGTACAGAATAAATTTTAATAATATCGCGCGCGATGTACAATCGTTTATATCTGATACATAATTTGATAAAGTGTGGAGGCATATAAGGATACATCAGGCGCATCCGAAGGAACGGGCAAATTTTCACAGCGATCGTTTAGTCCAGTTAATTGGGTCAGAATATGGCGTACCCCTCATCCTTGTCATCCTGCACCTTCCGTTGCCGCCGTCGTCATCTCACCCCCCTCGTGCGCCACGACAACCCTGTTACCGAACCCTTGTATCTCCCTCCCTCCTCTCCCTTCTCCTTGGAATGCACGTCACAACGGGGGAGGTGATGACGTCGGTGGAATGCAGACGTGCGATTGGCCGAAAGCTCGCTGACGTCACGGGGGTGAGTCTCTATATGCGCCTGTATGCAATCCCCCCTTGGACCCCCCTGTTATCACGAACGCGGATCCTTCCATCCTCCCCACGCCGCGCGCGGAGGGGCGCAATAGGCATCGAGAAATGGTGCACGCCAGTTCAAAGCCACAGTTTTCCAAGGCTCTCCGACCCAAGAGGTTGCCGTGAGCCTCTTTCTCACCTTTTCTTCACCGTTCTCCGATTCTTCAGACTCTCCGAGATATTCCATTCCCCCCCCTCCCATCCTTATCGTGATAAAGATCATTCACCGTACTCTTTCCGTTCGCGTCGCATACGTCCGGTAGTTCGTTCATCTCGTTTCATAGGATTCCTAGGATTAGGTCATCTCTTTTGCCGTTCTTCGTAACGTAATCTATTTTAGTATAACATACAATTTGCCGAAGAAGTGATATAAATTACTTTCTTATTTCCCGAAAGATACAACGGGTTATTATGTTATAAAGGTTTACTCTTTAACTATTAATCAATCCAATCATTTTAGATTGATTATTGACTTTTGATAAAAATAACATTTAAAATTGTACGTTATTCCAAAATAATCACCGCGAATAAGTATTATTATGAAAACAAATCGGCTTCCGAAAATTCATCCTTCAATTCAATTTCAATATTTGTTGCTTCTTTTCTCTCCATTTATACATTTATTTCTATATTTAATCTCTTGATTTATTAATCTGGTTCTTTTCTCTCTATTTATACATTTATTTCTATATTTAATGTCTTGATTAATCTGGTTATCTGGTTATTTGGTTATATTGTTTAATTATTATCTGCCCGGTTTAATCGTTCGTGGTTCACTTCCGTAAATTTGATTAATGAATAAAAGCAAAGTTCGATTTTCTAAAAGCTCCGAGTTACTCTTGATAATGTAGGTAGTTAAGTTGCTTTAGCCTGACCGAGTTTCCGTGACCTTCGTGTAGAAGCGGGCAGATCGATAAATCGTTGACATTGTCAAATGCGGTAATTTCTTCTGTACCTCAATATAGCCGCGCACCGACCATTATTGATCAACGAATATTCACATTCTGTTAGTTTAAATTTGATCGCGACGTCAAAAGTCCTGTGTATTAATAACCTGTTATACGAAACTTTTTACATCATCCGCAAATTAATCTGTGTTCATATCTTTTTGAAAATTTACTTTTATCTCTAAATATATACATATATTTTTTTCACAAAAACTGGTTTTCCAAAGACGAATAAAAATTAAATAAAATTTTAGTTTTTACTTTTATATCTGAATATATACATATATATATATATTTTTTTTTTCACAAAAACTGGTTTTCCAAAGATGAACAAAAATTAAATAAAATTTTAGTTAAATTTTCGAATAAATCAATTTATTATAATTTTCGACAATTTGTCAAATTTTTCAATCAGAAAAAATTTCGTAAAAGAAATGATTTGTTGATTGTGAATATCCGTACATTTGTCAATTTACATATTTTTTGTGCTCCAAAAGATAAATCTATTATTGGAAAGATTTAAAGAAGAAAATAACACATTATATATTAATTGTCTATTAATAGTTCACGGTAGATGATTATTCATTAGCTGACACGATATCGAGTTGAAATCTCATTGAGACCGTCGTTTCTTGAAATAACATCCGGGCGAGATCATTCATGATCGGCGCATTAATCGCACATCACGATCCTATCCGGTAGGCAAATCCTTGGCCGGACGACATCGAGTTTCATAAATAAAGCCCCATTGAAGAGAAGTTTATCGGGGGATGGGGTAGCATGACCTGCTGACCCAGATTTCCCATGACTTGCGTCATTCACAATCTCGCCCCACCAGCCGAGCCTTGGTGACTACACGCATCTAAAATAGTGGAGGATACAAAGGGAAATGGCGAGGGGATGAACGGAATGGTGGTTGCGAGGCTGTGCAAGACAGACAATTGCGAATCGAACGGCGCCCCGATCAGCGCGGCAGCGACTTTCAGTCTTCTTTCAAGGACGCGTGATCACGACGGTATCAAAACGCGTTCGCGATTATCGTGGCATCGGGATTGTACGATTCTTCCTCAAGAAATCATCACGACCTGGTATTTTTAAAAGTGTCGATATCTGCAGATTTGAAGGGTCTTCGTCGGAATTAATAGTGAATTACAATCATACGTTCCTCAACATGTCCATGGTGTAAAGATAACTCGCGAAAGTCAGTTCCGGCACGTGCCAGACATCGAAGTGACCGTGTCGCGCGATCGTCATTGTACGACTAAGGTAAGTCAAAAGCGATCCTGACAAAAGACGAAAAATCCATGGCTTATGGTGCTGTTGCCTGGCAACTATTCACCCTGGGTCAATGGGATACGTAAGAGAATCTGGGTCAACTTACAAGATCCTCGAGAGGGATGGAGGATGTCTTCTCAAATCCTCCCGAAGACGCGTGCGGTTCCGATGTGATTGGGAGTGCAGTAAAAACGTTCGAAACGCGAGGCTGGTTTACCATTGTCGTAAAATAAATTCGCGTAAAGTAATGTCTCCCGTCCGTGTGAATATAATGAGTCTATTTGTGATATTAAATTGGGGAAAGATGGTTTTCTCAGACAAGAAAAGAGGTAAAAATAATCATTGAGATGTATACATTTCGAAGATGGAAATGTACATGTATAACATTTGTGACATTAAATTGAGGAAAGGTGGTTTTCTTAGAGAACAAAAGAGGTAAAAATGATAATTATTTTTACCTCTTTCTTTATCTGAGAAAACCACCTTTCGCTAATTTCATATTACAAATATTATATGTATACATTTCCATCTTTGATTAAACATCATTCTAAAATAAATTCAAACAAAATTTGAAGCAAGAAATTTCCTATTTTATTGTGTTTTTAGAAAATTATTTATTTTTTAATATAAAATAAATTTATTCGTCAAATTTCGTTGCATTAAAAAGTTTTGCTACACTGAGAAAAAAAAACTGTTAACTGAACTAAATACGTTTAGTTGCATATGAATTACTTAGTTCAAATGTTAATTTATTTGAGTCAAATACACGGTAGTAATTCGAATGATCCTTTCACTTATCTCGAAATGACATTTCTTTGAATTAACAAATGTTTGCTTGACAGCCCATGACCGCCGCATTTAATTGAATGAACTAATATTTTTTTAAGTCAACAAATTTTTTTCTCAGTGTATAAAAAATATTTTCTATTAGATGAATTCTTATGGAATATAATACAGCCTGTGTTAGGCGAAAATCGTGCTTTATAGAAAATCTTAAACTCGCCCTTGTCTCGTCTTCATAGTTTTCTCCTACTGACCCGAATATCTATATACAGGGTGACGCGCTATTTATAGAACCACCCCCGATGAACGACCCCAACGAACGCAACGTAACGAAGGTCTGTATCAAACGCGGGCAAGGAGACGCGGCAATCGCGAATGCATTTCTCATTCCTCTAATTTTATTAATGCACGTAATATCAGACAATATAGTCAGTAGATCGAAAGTTTTTTATAATAAAATTTTTTTACAAAAATTGTAATATAAATTTAGAAGACATAAAATTACACACACACTTTGTCGATATGTATTATAACATGTATTATAACTTGTTATGTTTTTCCTAATTTATTATATAAGATACCTTGACAGAATAAAACATTCAAATTATTTTATTTTTTAAAAACTCTAACTTTACTAGAATAAAATTTTAAAAACTGTATTTATAATAATAGCATTTTTAAAATTAAAGTTTTAAATATTTTATTTAATAAATTTTTATTTGTAAAAGAGAGACACTGCAAGTGAGGTATTTGGGTTAATTGACACTTTATTTATTTATTTTTTTTTAATTCTATTAAATAGAGTTTGATTTTTCTAAAAGAGAGTTTTTAAAAAATGAAATAAATTGAGTAGTCCTTATTCTGCCTAGATATCTCACTTGTATTGCGCCTCTTTTATAAATACCGCGATTTTAGTTTAGAAGTTATGGTAGGAAAGGCCAACATTGACCTTTATACACGTCGGATATTTATGGACACGTTCTATTTATACATACGAGGTCGATAATTTGGTATCGGGAACGCTATTGAGAATGTACGCGATGACATTTTTAATCCGGTAAGAGAGACATTAGTTCGTGATTTTTCAGATTACGGTTATTTCCTCGAACGTTCTCCAGGCTTTACGCGCTCGTTAAACAGAGCTCGTACCTTTCAGGAACCGTTTAAACGTAGAAACTTCGATTTCGATCGCTAAAATTCTACTTCTTAACTATGCTACGACGTGCACGTTTGACAATACATACGTTGTCGGTTATTCTTGCACTATCTTCTGCCCCTTTTGCCCTGGTTTCGTGCACCGTCTCTCTCTTTCTCTCTCTCTCTCTCTCTCTCTCTCTCTCTCTCTCTCTCTCTCTCTCTATCAACAGTGACCTCGCACCCTCTCTAGCGCAACGGAGTTCATTGCTCTCCGGTGCAAGCGGTGTTTCCCTCTGACGTCATCGACTACCCGCGCGTCATCGAACGCCGCTGCCTGACATTGTCGTTGAACACGTACGAACATCGATATAGAAAAAAATATTCTTTAAATAATGACGTCAAATGTTGCGCCTCGGTGCGCCACTTCAAAGAAAAAGCGTCGTTGACGTGTCCGAGAGGAATCTATTAACACGTCTTCAACCGTTATAAATATCGGGGGAAGGGCGGTGTTTTCTTCTATCTATCCATCGTTGGCAATGGATAACATTGTCGATGTTGCGACTGCATTTTCCGTAGGAAACACGGAACGTTCGGTGAAATAATGCGCGGATAAGACTGTAGTACCGATGCACGGCCGATAGAGTACTGTGCACTGATAATCTAGGTAGAAGAGTGGTAAAACCTCGTTCCTTTACCGTACGAAGCATCGATCGAAACTTGATCGTTTCCTTCTACCGTAAAACGCTTCGTTATTCGACGAGCATTCAAGAGCGTTGCGATCACAGCGACGATTGTCTGATCAAACACGCGGTTTTTCTACTGCATTATCTAAGAGATAAAGCAGTCGTGATAAAATCGATGGTAGAATTTTTTTCTGTACATATTGTCAATGTATTCATTAACATGCTAGTCTAACACATATTTTCTATGAAATTTGTAACAATTACGACAGATCTAATTTTATATTTGCTTCTAATTAAAAGTTTTTTATACTTCATTTATACAATTCCAATTTATTTTATGGACAACTGCAATTATTTAAACAAACATAAATAATGTTTCATAAATAAAAGATATTACTAGAGATATGTACAAATAAATTTCTCGTAGAATTTGGCCTTAAAATAACAGTGACAACATGGTATTTCAAAGAATTTTATGTGATTTATTCTATTTATAAATATCATTATTCTATTTATAAAATATATTTAGTTAAATTTGACAATTTGCTTAATAATAATATTTATTATGCTGTTCATTATGCAGTTTATACATTTTTTAGATATTATTTTTTATTTATAAATATTTTCTAATATAAAATATGTTTGGTTAAATTTTACAATTTGCTTAATAATAATTAATATTTATTATGCAGTTCATTATGCAGTTTATAAAATGTCTTTTTTGTATATTTCAAAAATTTCTATCATTAACAATTAATAAATTGCTAAAGTTGTCCCAAGCTTATCACCAAATATGATGAACTCTGTAGCAAATTTTGCGGAAAAACATAATGAAAAATTCTCTCTGTATATCAATGAACATTGTATGTCATTATGGGTAACAGATAACACACAAATAAGACTCAAAGAAAGCACAATATCAAGCACATTAATTTACTCGAAATAAATAAAAGAAACTGATTTTATATGTTTGAGTAAAAAATCTACGCCGTGTCATTTATATTCATTGTTTGAAAAACCTTTAAAAATAACGAGTTGTAATCCAAAAACACCAATTTTACGTATCGACATACATCTCTCTATGAAATGACTTAGTGAAATATTAACATAGGAGATCGATATTTTTCTACCGTCTGCCAGCACGAATATTAATCGACCTAGTTGGATCGCGCGTTTTATGCAAGACACATCTCTTAGTAAATGAGTTCGCTTTAATAGTACATTTTTATTAATTGTCTGATATAAATCTCGTGCACACAGATGTCTAATAATAAATTACAAATGTAGTAGGTTTGTGGTTAGCTTACATTTTACTATTATATTGAGACAAAAATCCATACTATTATTCGATCACCTTTGACATTGAATTTAAATCAAGTAGTCTATGTTAAAGATGCTCAGCTAAGCTCTAGTTTAAAGTTTCTTTTTATATATATATACTACCCTCCGCAAGTTTCTTTTTATATACATACTACCCTCCGCAAATGGCAACAGATGCGTTCTCAAGTGGAAAGCTATCGTTGTTAGGAGCTCATTAAAAGCTAAAAAGTAAATTTTCTGACTATTCAATTCATATTTCAGAAAACGCGGCTGCGAGATGCTTTGCAATAGTATCGTAAAACTAGAACCTAGCTTTGAATAGACACTTCTTGGACATACGCTGTTTAATCCCATCAAATCCAATTTTATGCGAGAAATCGCGAGACCTAAGAATTCAGGTAACGGAGAACGGATCTTAAGACGATCTTCGGGATTGCAAATATTTTATATTTCGAACAATATAAAAGCCGCTAGTGCTGCATCCGCGTACCAGATGGCAGGGCAAACTCCAAGAAACTGGCAAATTGATCTGCCACGAGCTCCTATACAGGCAGTCGCTTCGCGAGCATCCGCTATGTCAATTATTCTGGAAAAAGAGCGGATCCGCGGTCCGCGGATTTCCTTTCTCTTGCCCGATTCGATTGCAATCGGGGCATGTGATCGTCGACATCTGATTGCGGCGAAAATTGTCGTCGTCGTCGCCACCGCGTCGAACGGCATCGCTTGCCGTCGCTCCGGGATCGACTTCAAATACGGCTTCAGTTGCACTCGTGTTGACAAAGAAAATGAGTGATTTCCTCGATGTTAGGTACGTAGACGTTAGGTACTTTCTTTCAATGCGCAATTTAATCTCAGCATGTCTTTCCGATTGTCTCGCAATTGGCGATCCTGCACCGCGTGGAATTCCGAAAATCTTCGACCCGCCGGCGTCTAATCCTTCGCGATCTTTACCACTTGATCGAATAAATCGCTTCTCTCTTCGCGGATCGATGTAAAAAATAACTTTAAGAATAAAATATTATAATTACGCGCGATTGATGTATTGACTTTTACACTGCTATCTTGTGAATTGTTTAATTACGTATGATCTTCAAATATTTCTAATTGTTGCCTTCAATATTAAGTTTAGTAAACGCAGGAAATCTGATATTTTCGGCGTCAAAGATTTCTGCGTTTATTACTATATTACTGTTTCTAACAGCTGTTCGTTTATTAATTATATGTTAGGTTATTTAGTGCAGCATGTTATTATTAAGAAAGATTGATTTTTATTTTAGAAGCATGCAATTAACGAATAAATTCTAACTGTAGCTATTGACTTCAATTATACATATATAACTTGCGTTATAACGTATTTTTTAACATAACATAAAAATTCTAAATATATTTAATATTAAAAACATATCAATAACTTTAAAGTGTAATTTTTATATAAATATGTACCTCTAAATCAATATTTTTACAAAAGCATCAACAAATATAAAACAGTAGTCATAGTTATACCAGAATTTGTTAAATGTAATTAATTGCAAATTAAAAATGAAAGAATCTATATACGATTTTGATTACAAAAACTTTAATTGTGTGATATTTTAAGCATTAAATGCAGTTAAAAATTTGAAATATTTATTGCTTTTACATTATGTGCGACAATAATCAAAAAGAATGCATTTATTTGACGAAAATTCTTGTTGTATTGCAAATCTGTTTAATTATTACTTAAAACTATTGTTAATTTAACTTAAATCCCGAAATCTGCCGAGTTTTTCGAACAATTACACTTCCGTAACTTTTCTGTAGTTAACAGTTATATTTGATGCCTAAACGAAACAAAAATTAGAAAATTAAATTCTATAAAACCTCACGAAAAGACTAATATAATATTCTTTTTGAAACTTGTAATACTTACTGAAATATGAGATGCTTTGTTACCGTATATCGTCGCGTATGTAGGCCTAAAATTTACAAAGTAGTTTGCAATGCAAACCTAACAACTTTACAATATTGTTCAAGTATTTTGCAAATAACATGGAATAGGAATGGTGATTCCTCGTTATAATAAATATTATGGATATTATTCTAAAAAAATATATTCTAATATTCGTAAAGACGCAATATTTTTATATTATCCTTTCAGTAATGATAACTAAGTTTATTAGGATTGTTTGTAAGCACAAATTGTTACTCTTAATTCAATTATATATAATATAACTTTATTTTAAACATTCCTTTTAAAATTTGTCGCATTTGAGAATAAATTAAAAATATATAATTATGTATTACATTATATCATTCAAAAAATATATATTATATATACAAAGAAAATATTTCTTTGAAGAAATACAATTGCACTTTGATTATTTTCTCATAGATAAGTATCCAGAAAATATTATTTCAACTGAATCGTATACAAATATTTTGTTAAAACAAACTCCCAATATTTCTTTTTTATCTTATAAGAAAGATCAATAAAATACATATGTATAAATGTCGATAAATACTTATAAAAATAATCATTTTTTTAATGTAATATAAACCATTCGCATTAATATGAAATGTATAATTAAATTTTACCAATCAACACATTTCTAATTAAAATAGTTAACAATAATCAAAATTTATAGCTTTAAAATAAATAAATTGCGCGTTATTAAATTTGCTAATATTTATTATTCGCATTACTGTTGCTTTTCCAAGAAACATGAATCATAATATAGCAAAAGCTGATTTTAAGATGACAAAGTTTTATTTTATTTTGTTTTATTGAAAGAACAAATATATTACAACAATCTGTTTCAAAACCATTGGTATGGTTTATATCTCTTTAATAAGATTTTTTTAGTTAATTTGTTGAGTTGATTTTTAGTTTGCAATAGACTTTTCCTTAACGATGCCAAAAACCATCATGCGATCATTGCAATTTAAAAATTTTTTTTTTGTATAACACCAGTATGTAAAGAAGGATGTATATCTCTCAAAACATTACCAAAAATATAAAAATTTCATCGATTATCCTAAGTTTTTTATGTTTGAGTATTTATGTCAAATTTGAACACAATTCTGTTGACACTTTAAAAGTTATTTAATTTTTGTTTGCTCTTGAGTTGTGTGTAAATTTTATAGTATAGCATTTTATAGTACTTATTTGTAAATTTGATAAGAGAGAGAGAGAGAGAGAGAGAGAAAATAGCATTACGATTTAAATCAAATTTTTTACGTAAACTAATGATACTAATAAATATTCGTCCAAAGGATTATTTGGATCCACTTATTCGTTTAAAAGTTATCTACCTTAGATTACAGTAAAATATAAGTTATTTACTCTGCATAAACCATCATAAGCCAAATTATTCGTTTTTTCAACTAATTTAAAGACCAAAATTTGAATATTTACGACAAAAATTTTTTGTCTTTGATTAAGAAGGAAAAAAAAATAAACCAAAAAGACTGCAATTTTTAAATTTTGATAACTTTTAGCTAATATTGTGTAACCAAAACATTTAAGAACTCATATCTATAGACATTTTTATCGAAGATTAACATTTTTATAACTTTGGCTGGTTAATTTACCTGATAGATTTGAATATGTTAGAATACCTTTTTTCTTCGATGTAAAAAAGAGGTGTAAAGGATTTGTATTAATCAGCGAATAATGTTTAAAAGATGTATGTGTATCTTAAAGCATTACTAAAAATATAAAAACTTTGTAGATTGTTCTATTACATTTGAACATATGTGTAAAATTTGAGTACAATTTTGTTGTTGGTTTTTGTGTGTCTTAATTTTTATATAAAATTGTGTTTTGTACTTATTTGCAAATTTGATAAAATAGCGTGCCAATTTTTTTACATACCGAAATGACTGGGGAAGTGACTTTGGACCAAACTATTTTTATTTGTTTTGTGCGCTCTGCACGAAAACTTTTTAACCATATAATTTTCTTTAAATAATTTTTTAAAAAGCATGGAGTCTTGGGGAGAGGAGAATTTTAAGTGTGCTCTGCACGCAAAACAAGCAAAAAATGATTTGATCCAAAGTCACTTTATCTGATCCAATGCCATCCCGTTTTACCAATTATATAAATAAAACTCTAATAAATATTCTTGCAAAAATTCATTTGGATCTATTTACTCGTTTAAAAGTTATGTACTTGCAGTAAAATGTGATCATTTATGCTGCATAAGCCAAATTCAATTATTCGTTGTTTTGTTTTTTACAACTAATTTTAGGACAAAAATTCTGATATTCACGCACTTAAAATATTTTATTATTAATTAGAAATTAAAAAAAATAAACTCTAAGAAGCCTGCATTTCTTAAATTTCGATAACATTTTGCTAGTATTGTATAGCTAAAATATCTAATAACTCGTATCTAAATGTCTCTTTCAAAGGATAATATTTCTATAATTTTAAAGATTGGTTAATCTACTTGACAGATTTGAACACGTTACAATTTTCTTCGATACAAAGGATATTAATCAACAAATAACCTGAAAGTAATAACGATCGAAAGTTCATACCCAAATATGTAGTTTATTTTTAAAAGGTAACTGGCCAAAAATATTAGACTTTTTTAAATAATATAATCGACATCCTGCTATGACTGCGAAGTATATCAACACATTTAAATTAAGAACGTGGCTCTTCCAGTCGAAGGCGGATCTTAGTGCTTAATAATAATTTCTTGATGAATTTATATACATTTACAAGTTCTCCCAAACTGCGCGCCGCATGTTTTGACGGACTTTATCGCAGCTGTTAAGTAGAACTAGAAATGTAATATCACGAAATTAAATTGCTAATCAATTTTGATGCCAATTAAGTAGCATCTCTATGCCCCCCTCCCCCGCCATCCTGAAAACTTTTTCTTAAATATTTTTAACTGGAAGGATTTAAACAGAAGTTAAACTGTGAATTATTTTTTGTTTCAGGAATCTTTTAAACTTATGTATAATGTCAGTAATTAATATGAAATAAAAGGAATTCTAGATAAATGAAAAAAATGTAGGTGCCTAATAATTTTGGCTAAGACTATATGTTTTCTTTAAATTTAAAATTTTTATATATTATACAATATATCTTTATTAATGAAGAAAATTACTGCAAAGAATAAACAAATTTTGAAAAACAACTTTCTTTCACAAACTTGCATTTGTTGGAAAAATTAAGACAAAAGGCTTCTTAAATAGTGTTGAAAACTAGAAATTTTTAATCTATATATACATTTGTTTGTACCGTTATGTTCCTTAATGTTTAGCGTTTCAATTGAAAAAAATTTAGTGCAATATGATCACTTTTATGAAAGTTATAAGCAATTTAAGTTGGTTGTGCTATACCGAATATGTCATTCCCGTGGCAAAACGAATAGTGTGTCGTTTTAAGAGTAAATTTAAATGTTATTAAAACATTTCACTCTGAAATTAATGGAAAAATGTAATTTTGATATTTGATTACCTAAAGTTTAAGTTCACAAAAGACTCGTTTTTTTCTTTTTCAATCATTTACGACTCGAAAGTTTTCGACACTTCGACCTCTTAAAATAAGAAAATCGACTCCAAATTTACTAAAAAAGTTCTGTTATAAGAGCATCCTATAATTTTCATTTATGTGCGTAAGTTCTGTAAGTATAACTTTCGACATTTCTTTATTAATTATCTTAAAAAGAGAATTGACAAAGAATTCACTCGCTGGAAAGTTATTTAGCAATAGGCCTCGAATAAAATATAGTTCAGTAGATTCTCTGTATCATTTTAACATGAAACTTACGAACATTATACAGAAAAAACAGTAGTTCCGTGGTTAAACGATCAATGTCTCAAGGTGCGTCGTGATTTCTCGACGCTAGCATGTTTAGCATCAAGGTCGAACGCGGAAAATGAACGCTATTAGCGTAAAAAAAAATATGTTAGCCTCGTAACGAAAGACGATTTCTACGCCAATGAGATTGGCAAGGCTTCACACATAGGAAAGAAGGGGATTAATCCTGTTTACCTCGTGCAGATTTAAGGTTTCTTATGCAACTCTTCGTACCTACGCATGCACATAGTCGTCTATATGCCTATACATACATGCGATCATCAAAATAAGTTCTTTCCAGGCCTCATAATATCTCAAGTATGACAATTTAACAATCAGTCTCTTTCGCCCAATCTCTATTTAGCTCTCCTATTCAGCACGTTATAATTGCGCAGCAAGTTTACTAAAAGTATCTTTTGAATCATTTAGACATTTAAATAACAAAATTGCTTGTTCATATATTCAGAGTAGCTTGATTTAGAAAATTCGATGATAGTGAGTACCAAATCTGTTGTAATCAATGATTCGTATAGAATTCTTGCTGTATTATTTATATCGGTATATTACGTATATAATATTACTTATTGCGGTATATTATTTATTTATATTACTACATATTGCATTAATCAAATGGAAATTTTTACCTATTGGATGAAAAACAGATTTGTCGCTTTCTGAGTCATCGATATTTTCGATTGTGTATTTTGATTAAAAGCTGTTACATAAAAAAATTGATAACAGAAGTCTTGCAACTATAAACGAATAATATTGAGTGTGACGAAAGCAAGTTCATTACAGACTATATGCGAAATGTCATAAATTCGTTACGCAAGATCGCATATACGGTACAAGAGCTTTACTTACGTCCTACGTCTTCTATAAGTTATATTAGATAACACTTTGCACATAGATAATGTAAATGTCCCCAGCCCGATATTGTTCACTCTCGTGCGATAATTCATATTCATAATAGGTCATCTAACGCTATATAACTGATGACTTTTATAGTCGATGAACTTATAACATATTTTCAGGCCGTTTATAGCATGCGCTTTAAATTTTTTTTTTGCAATTTTTTTCAATATTACATGTTTTACCTTCAATAGAGTAGCTCTATTAATAAGTTTGTTGACACAGGGATAAAATACCAAAAATTTATCCAAATATCACAAAGATGTGTGTTCGAATAACCTTAACGCAAATATCACAATACATAACTGATAAAAAGAATGTATTGTCGATAATATTCTTGAATGAAAACGTTTTATAGAGTACCATATTGAGCTTGGAACATACGTGATTGAGCAATGAATAAGCTGTTTAAATTTAGATTCTTAGTAATTTTAACCTTTCAGCTGCAAAAAGTTTTATTTAAAATTAAGTTATCGACAAGCAAAAAAAAATGAATTTACAATTACAATATACAGTGCTGATTTATTATTTCGATATTAATAAATTAATAGAAGTTTTAAATAATTATTTGTTCAAAATTTTACTTGTCTTTACTATAAACGTCTCAATTCATACTAAAAATATGTATACATCGCTTGTAGCAATAAGGTTAATGATTTTCTACTGCGAACATGATGAGGCTATCATTTATCATTATAAATTAAGAAAAATTGATATTAAGACTCGAAGAGGAACCGACAACGAGGCAACAGCTGACGAAACTAAAGGAAAAAGTACCTATATCATAAGCAAACCGTCTTATGTTTCTGTCTTATTTCATTGTAAATTTGCAAGATGAAATATGACATAAACTTAAGGTGGGTGCTTATATAATCGACGAATTCAACTATACGATGGATATTCGCCAATCGTGGTAAGATAATAATAGGATTCCAGAATCGTTGGAATCGAAAATTTTGAAACAATGAATAGAACAAACTGTTTGTTCGATATATGCATCTTACATATGTTTTAAATCATTATAATGTTTATATAATTGTTTATCATTATGAATAATCGTCATCATATTCATTGTTCATTTGCTACAACAACGACATAACTAAAAAATTGTCATTTTTTGAATTGTCTATAAAAAAAAAGAAAGATGAGAATTGAATATTGTGAGAGAAAAGCTAATAATACTTTTATTCTTCTACAATCAATAGACCAAATTATTAACGTTTAAAAATGATATTACAAAATCTTAAAGATTCAAAATGTTAAAACTGAAAAATTTTATTTTTTGAGTTACGTCATTGCTGCAGCAAATAAGCAATATAAGTTATTGTTATACCAGTGAATCGTTTCCTATGTTAAATAAATAAAATTTACGACCGTCATTTGACAATTTTATTCTACTATGTAAAATTTTAATGTGCAAACATTTACAATGTCTTATAAAAATCATGATTTTAATTTTAATAATAAAATTTCCAAAATTCTCTCCTAAAGTTTAATTTTTAAGTGTGACTTTAATTTTAGTGATACATTTTTGGAGAACATATGAGAAGGTTTTACTTTTGCAAGTTATGACATTAAATGCAATGTTATGACATTAAATGCAATATTCAATAAATCACAATACAATCAGTGAGATGATTCCTTATGAGAAAGGCAACCATTTGATGGTTTTCACTACGTAAAATTTTAATGTGCAAATAATTCATAATGTATAATCTTATAAATCGTGATTTTTAACGACAGTATCTTAAAAATTCTGCCCTAAAGTTCATATAATTTAAATTTTAGTAATAAATTTCTGTAGAACATATGAGACTTTTTTATTTTTTTGTAAATTACGATATTAAATGTAATGTTTAGTAAATCGGTATAATTAGTAAGAAAGACAGCTATTTGATGATATTGTGTTTTTCACTACCGAAAATATGAGAAAATTTCATTTTTTGAAAGTTACGACATTGAATGCAACTTTCAGTAAATCACATTTAGTACAATTCTTACATTTGACAGCCAAATGGATATGCATTCTTTTCATATTCAGATCTATCATTTTTGAAACTTATTCTTACATTTGACAAGAAAATCAGTGAGCACTGATTTTCTTGTCAAATGTAAGAATAAATTTCACAAATGATAGATCTGAATATGAAAAGAATGCATATCTATTTGGCTGTGCATTAATGATTCTAATTCTATATTTTCAAAGTTTTTGTTATGAAATTTTGTAGAGATGAGATAAGTTATTCAGATCGCAATTTGATTGCGATAAATATGCACAATAAACAATAAATTATGCCATTAATTCGTAGTTAATAGTTAGTCATACCTATTTCGAATTTAATATCTAAAGAATCATTATTAGAACTATATATCCTGAACATGTTTTTCCTGATGCAATTCACAACACTAATCTTTTAGATTAAAATGTCTTCGACGTAACGATTCCCATTCGGATCCTCATCTTAATTACTAAGCTGTATGCAGGATTTCAAAATTCGATTCGAGCAGACTTTATCCTAAGCAATCTGTGGCCAATATTGCGGATTATCGTCGAGTCGCGAAACGACGGCAGCTAGCAACGCGTGGGCCGAAATCACTCCGATCCAGGGTAACGCGAGCAGCAAATAAGACGTAAGCTAAGAAGTTTGTAGCGTGGTAGAATAATGAGACAAGTTCGTGAGTCGTCCGCGGCAAACAGCCAGGACCAGGTAGACGTGAAGCCTAAGGAGCCGGGGGATGCTAAGCCGTGAATCCTAAAAAGTGTCCGGAGCTTACTCGGCTAGTATTACCCGCGCGACGTTCCTTTCTCACCTCGACGTTGTGCCCCCTTCGCGTGGAGGACGCACGCCGTTCCCCTTCGACGTGCACAAGGGCGTAAAGTCGGCGTCCTAGTCATTCGTTTTCCATCATGCGCGTTTGATCCTCATTGCCTCTCGTCCGTCTGTCCTGACAAAATTTTGCCCGCAATCGAGCGCGCTTTCTCTATCTCTAAAATCGGAGTCGAGTTTAAGTTTCAAGAATAATGACGATTCTGTCAAAATAGAGGAAAGTTTGAAATCATTATGTCGCAAATTACGTCTGGCCTACGTTTTCTAAGATGTGAAAATTGTAACTAGATCGTGCAACAGATGGTTCTCACATTGCGCCAATTAAATTAGCTCTATGAAAGCCGTAATGGATTAAATTAAATGAGATGAGCTTAATGGTTCAAGATTTTTATATAAATATCCATTTTTTTATAATAATTTTTCATAGAAAAACTGATTAGATAAAAAGTAGAGGTATTTCCTGATTTTATTTTATTTTCGGTCTATTCGTTATGAAATTAGTCAAAATTTTTATCAACTGCGTTTCCTAAACGAGAACTGCGCAGTATGCTCCTATTGCACGCCGAATATAGCCAAAGCGGCCGAACTCTTGCTGTCTCTACCTCGCATCGATGTTTCTTGCGCACGTTTCTGACCACGGAGATTCTACCTCTCTGTACAGATTCGCGAAAATTTTCGTCTATTATGTAGCGATCTGTATTAATTGTAAGTTTTATGCAATACCGATAATAATTTGCGGTCTTAATCTCATTACCTTGCGCGCGAATCGACAATATTTCTAGCACAACCCTTATTAGTATTTACTCATTAGCATATTATAGAATTATATAATATTTTCATATTATATAATTAAAGCGTTTCCTATAAAAACTAAGCAAGCCGTTTCTTTTTTTCAAAAAGTCTGAGTTATGGTGCTAAATCGTTCTCTATCAGTAGCGTCACGTTGTAAACAATTTTGTTCCAACAAAAATCAGACAAAAAATGGGAAATGTAAATATAAATAAGTAGGAAATAAAAATTGCACAAGAAACAAATCCAGAGGTATTTTAAATTTTTATAAATGGATCTTTGAAATATTAATCAAAGCCTAAAACTTTGTTCTTATACCTACTGTATGTTCGAATAAAAATTATCATATTTACAAGATGAAGAATTTGAAGAGAAGTTTTTTCTTGAAATTTAACTTTTTGGACTTATTTGGTTTTTATAGGAAACCCTATTATATCGACTGATAACAATATGTTTGAGTTTTATTCAAATCGTAACTTAATAATGCCCCACACAAGAAACTAGGTACAGATCTGAAAATAATTTTGTCAGACTATCAAAATAATTATGTAGGACGTTCAAGCTGATTACTAGAATGTCAAAACGTTTTACAACAATTTTACTGCAGCATCTAAAAATTTAGCTAGAGACAGATCAGAAAATAATTTTATGTTGGGACAACAAAATAATTTCGTAGGACACCCAAGCGTGATAATGATGCTGCAAACAGTTTTAACATTCTCACAAGTTAAACATCCCATACAATTTTTTAAATGGTTCAACATAATTATTTTCAGATCTGTATTTCAGCAAAATTGCTCTTTCCGCGCACATATGTGTTAATAAACATTTCTTGCGCAAAGTCAGCAAACTCGCAATTTATAATATAATTGTACAGCATAATAACAATTTAAAATGCACGTAAAACGATACGTTATTATATAAGCATAGGGCAAAAGGTTTGTATACGCAGGAAGAATGATTTTGTTAAAATATCTAAAAATTAAACTAGGTACAGATCTGAAAATAATTTTGTCAGACTATCAAAATAATTATGTAGGACGTTCAAGCTGATTACTAGAATGTCAAAACGTTTTACAACAATGTTGCGTTTTACATAAATATTTTCATGATCCGACAAAATTATTTTCAGATCTGTATCTAGCCAAATTTTTAGATACTTTAGCAAAACCGTTCTTTCCGTGCATGGTTTTTTCACTAAGTGCAATGTTTTCAATTTCTTTCTGCATTATATTTGTATTGATAATCGAACGCACGTTTATATGGAAAATAGGAAATTAAAGCTGATATTGTATAAACCACTGATATGACTCATTGTCAGTAAAATAACATCAGAAAAATTCATAATCAATGAGAGTTAAATAATCGCTTATTGTCTGCACACTATTTGTACAATGCATGTAGTAAGAGTACTCATTTTATAATGTGTAAGCATGGAAATCGTGTAAACACAGCGAAATTGCGAAACGAAAGTGAAAGACGAAGTTTGATCCCGAAGGAACATGTACACGAAATCATCGGCGCTGTCTACGAGAATACGCCGCGTGATCGTCACGAACGCGAGAACGTGCTAAAAGTTGCACAAATTAGGTCAACCTAATGCCGGATCCCACTATTTACCGAACGGAGTACTTGCTTCACGTCGGTATGTATGTGGGGTACGTTTTAGGGATTCACCTCTTCACAATATCATTAAATACCACCACTACCAGCACCGCTAGCTACCACTGGCTGTGACAAACGGCGGCGCGACCAGGTCAGAGCCTAAACTCTTACATAAGTTCATAGGAGGGCTTTACGCAATCAACACAAGTCCTTGGAAGAAAAGCATACGGATTTAAATCGCTTTCACAATGGGAAAGTACTCTGCCCTGAAGACGAACCTGTTCGTACACCCAAAACTTGAATATATTCATTAATTAGCAAACAATTAAAATGTTTCTCCGTGAAATGTATATAAAGTCCGAGAAAATAAAATCGCGATTGTAATACGTACACAAAGGTATATTGAGAGAAAAGTATTTGATATTTGTGGCTATTATTGATTGTTAAAATAATTATAGTTAATAATAGCATACAGTGTGTTATGGCTGCAATTACTGTAATGTAAATATAGTTGTCGAAAATAAATGTAAATTATATAAGTTTTTCTTTTGAGTACCAATTATATTTAAATTATAATTACAGCCTTTTTTTGTCAGTGTAACATCCCATACAGCACAGAACATTTCAGTAATAATTGTAGAAACGTTGAAAATATTACTGCAACATTGCTAGAATATTCTGTATGAGACATTGTTATGTTATATTATTATTGACATTATAGCAATATTAACTATGAAAATGGAGCTTTTAATCACAATTATTTTTAACATTCAATTATCACAAATATCAATTCCTTTTCCCTCGATGTGTAATTATTGTGAACATAACCGACAGTTTTTAGAAAAGCAATGTCTTTAGTGACACAGACGAAGATGATTTCTTCACTTTAAATATCTCGAGAAATAATGCGATAGGTACGATTCATCAAGATTGAGGGCAAAGACGATGATCGGATGTATGGATAGGTCGCCATTCGATCGGCCAACTTCAGCAAGGCAAATACGATTTCATCCGTAATTTCTGTGCCCTTATTTCCAAAGAAACACGTGTCTTGCAGCCTTAAAGCAGAACGTCCATTGGCTCCTCTCGTCTAAAGCCACCCTACCATTGGTCGATGGATTAGATGACCACGTGGGGTCGCGCTATATAAACAAGGGTGAACTGGGAAGGTATCGGCAGTTGTGCTCGACCGATGGTGGACGGAAGAAATGCGAACATTTTCCGATCGACTTTCGCGCGAACCACCCCCTCGCGGAGTAGTTATCATCACGGCTACCCGAGGGGAATCCTCCGACAGTGCAATTCTCAAAGTTCCACGATTTCTGTCCTCTTTTGTCGACTTCACAATCTGAAGAATATATTTCAACTACAACACACCGCCGGGTCGCCAAGAATCACTTTGGGAAATATTATCTACAACACCTTCCGACGAGGGAGATATGCCAAGTGAATAAAAGTACAATGATGAGTAGAGCAACGCGTCATACATCAGCTGGTGCCATAGATCTATGGATGTGTTCCAATATTTATTCAGAAAATCTATAATATATAGGGGGGGAGGGGTTTTCTGAATGGATATTGGAACACGTATATAGATAATCTATAATATATGTAACATGAACTATAGATTTTTACTACTGGCAGTCAATATCGGAACGCAGCCTAGGTCGTTCTACGAATTCTAGTCATCGATTTGAGAATCTGTTTCAGATTCTACAAAGTTTCTATTTCGATCTTCGATCTCAACAAAGGATACTTAAAAATTGCTCAAATTAATTCAGTTTAGGAAGCTATATTTCGTCTTTAGAATATGTGAGTAAATTTCATTTACGCGCGGTGAACACATAGTTTTGCAAAATTAGCCTACGCAACTTAGCAATTCAAGCGAACCACTCTCGAATTTCCTCTTCGTTCTTTAAGGCTCACCTCGTGTGATTCGATATTAACAGCCGGAAATTATTTTTAGCATCGTGGTGTCGATAATTTTTGCCGACATCGCCGAACGGCAAGTAGATCGACTTTCCTAACGGGGTGACATTAAATGATAGAGAATGATTTTTAGCATAACGCTCCGCAAACGGCAGTAGGTCTATCGTACAGCCGTACACGGTTAAGAAGATCGAATGTGATGAATTTTATATTTGAATGAAACTGTCCTATCGGCCTATAGAATCGCCAGATGTCCAGTCCCCACAGCTTACTTTTATCGCGGAAACGCGTTTTTCATTGATATTCTATGTATCGTACTACTTGCTTTTAAATCTGGTCGAAAGTACTTTCTTTCGTATTCATTCTTGAAATTCGAGCATACCGTTGTATAGACGGGGAAAATCAAACAAACGAAAAATTAACCAAAATATATTTATATTACTTGATATTTTTATGTATAGCAGTTTTATATATTAATAAATTTAAATTAAATATTAATTTAAAATGTTTTGTAAGCAACATGAATAAGTAGAAACAATTTTTAGAAAACTATTTTTTACTTATCGAAATTGTAAATGAATGTGATAGAAAAAGAAAGGCGTTCTAACCGTTATTGCAAAAATAGTTGCACTTTCATATATTTCATTTATTCATCCGTAACTCTTATATGTGTATCCTTGACTACTATGCCTCAATCTTTCTAACGATTATACATGATGGAAAGGATAACACGAATGCTTTAAAATGACATTAAATAAGACCGAAAGGTCTTAAACGTGTCAAATGCCAATTCGTAAATGTCTAGCTATAATGATGGCGTTATTATATATTACAATAAGATATCTATTTAAATATTTTAAATGACCTATATCTGTTAAGATACACGGGAGATAAGGAATTGCTTACATAAATCCGCATTTATTAAATTTTATTAAAAAAGTGTTTCGATAATTTTCTGGAAGATACATAACTTTATATTAAAGTATGAATTATACATATCAAGTAGAAACTAAAATACAATACATTAACAAAATTCTGAATTATTTCGTTTATAGAGAAGAACATGAAACACTTTTATTATTTCTCAAAAATAATAGAAAGACATTTACATAAAAACTAAACCTTAAGTTATAATAATTAATAGATTTTGGAAATCTGGTCTGCTTCACTTGTTTATTTAGCAAATGTAGGTCATAATATTAGTTAAAATGTGATTTTCTCTATTTGAACATTATTGCCGATAGAACGAAGGTAGTCACTTATTAGCCATTTTGTGTTTCCGCATTTCTTCATAAAGGATATCAAGGATAATGTGCGAATTGCGCGAAACATCTCGTATGAGTCTAGGCACGTGGACCGTGTTGGTCCAATTGAGCGGAACTGACTAGAATACCATAAGATGCAATATGGGGCAATATATTGGACCCCAATGCAGCTGCTGGCCACTGCACAAGATTAGAAATAACACTCTTGTGCGTGTGACAGCGACTATCATGGGGCTTCCATGATACATCACGCTTCGACGCTGGAAACCATCACGAAGACCCCGATAGGACAACATTTATTAAATTATATGACGAAATCTTGCATAAAAAGTATAATCAGCAATTATATAGGTACATTTACAAAAATATATGTAGAAGTATTAACCTTTTATAAAATAATGATAATTGTTCAATTAATTTCGAAATAGTATTTCGGTAAAATTATAACGATATGGCGAATCATCTTATTGTTAGTGATATATTTGCAAAATTAAATTTGGAAAGAAGTTGTTCAATAATTAAGAAAAATATTTTTAACTGCGTTATGTGTAAAACATTTAGAAATATAATTAATTCAAATAAATGTTTACAAAAATGCACAATTATTCCTAAATTATAATGTAGAAATATTACACATTCAGCATGGTAATATTTTAAATAAAGAATCAAACGGTTTTTGAAATAATTGTGAAATATTTATATCTCTCAAATTTAATTTATCTAATTTTTGACAATATTATTTAGAGATTTCGACAAAACTGCTTTGTTCAAACGTATCATCTTAGCGCAATTATTCAAAATTTTCGTTAATTCATTGATCGTTGATGCTATTGTACAATATTCGCACAATATGCCTATCGGGGGAGTGGAAGCCCAGTGTAAAAAGACATGTAAAAATTGATTAATACATAATTATTATATTATATATATATATTACAATTTATTATAACAAATATTACAATTACTTGTTGAAAATATATATTATTTGTTACTCTTTGGAATTGTCAGGATATAATGATTTTAACAGATAAAGCAACCAGTGAAAATAAAATATATTCCATAAAAATAAGGTATTTTTAAGAAATATGTAATTATTTTTATAAAATAATTATTATATGTGTCTGAATGCAATATCTATCGATTTTGTTGACTTTTTACTGAAATTATAAAAGAAAGATTCGGTAATCAGAAAATTTCTAAAGATTTAAAACTTTGCAAAAATAAAATAGGTCCCAGCACAGAATATTTCAACAATGTTGTAACAGTATTGCAACAATTGCAGAAATGTTGATAATATTGCTATAACATTGCTAGAATATTCCATGCTGTATGGGTGTGAACTTAATCACATACCAATTTCTTTGTATTGGCTGATAAATAATTCTAAGAATGTTTGTACTACTTTCACTTTTTGTATCTATAACCTTCGGTTACTCTTTCTCCAACGAATGTTTATTGCATCTTGTTTCAAATGCAAAAATTTCTAGATGTTTCAAGCAGCACGAATAGGTCTAATGGAATTATTCAAAAAAAATCTAATTTTCCATAAATATTTCTATAAATATCTCAGAAACTATAAAAGATATTAAAAAACAAATATTAAATACAAAAATTCATGATTTTTTATGTTCTACAACAGGGCTCGGCAAAAAATGCACATTTGCTAGCGCTATTCCCCTTACCTCACGCAGTCCAAATCGGCATTTGGATTGTGCGGGAAGTAGTGAGATAAGAAGAAAGCTTTAAACTGAAAATTGGCCAAAATGTGCATTTTTTGCCGAGCCCTGATTCTACAATATGATAAGAGATTTAAAAAGAATATTTTTAATGTTTTGTCTGGTTTCATTAATAAAGTAGGAACTTTTTCTTGTTCGATAATAACTAAATATAAAATATAAATATAAAATGTCATAAGTCCTTTACAATAGTGTATATAAATTAGAGATAATTTTTTAAAGGTAAAATTAATGTTGGAATATTTTTCGAAAATTTAATCTTTAATTATATTTTTTTTAATGCTTCTCTCAAATATGTTTACAGACAATATATTTTAAGAATTAATTTCATATGTCAACAAGTAATATATTTTAGTGTTACATCTAGTATATTACCATGGCAAATTTAAATTTGTAAGTACTTAATAATTATTAGAAAAAGACTTATTCTTCGCAGTATTTCATATCGTATATTTTGATGTACGCGTATATTTTAATATATATTTTTTATATAAGTATATACATTCTCTGATTCTTCAAATGCTTTTTCTGTTACGTATGATACAATACATAAAATCGAATTCTATTCTTATATCTGAAACAAATTACATATACATATATACAAGATGGCCTATTTTAAATAACGTAAGCAAACACCTTAAAAATTTTTATTGATTTTTTAATAATATTTTTTTATGCAGAATAACTAAATCAATCATTTTATGTAAAAAGATCATATTAAAATTTTCCATTTTATTTCCATTTTAGAAAATGGCAGTAATCTTCATGTAACCTTAAAAAAATCAATTTTTTCGACAATTAAATTTACCATTATTTATCTCCTTTTAGAATATATAACTTTTGTCTGAAGCTTCTTTCATATCTGCTATATTTTTTGAGATATTTACTTTATCATTTGAAATGAACCACTCTTATATGTAATGTAATGCTTATAAAACTTATCACCTCAAAATAAAAATAAAAATTAATTAAGACTCACCAGCACAAGATGCGCTGCAGCGGAATTGTAACATTATTATCAATCTGAAACCTAAACATACAGATATATTCAAAGGAAATCAGTAAATAAAAATAATTAACATATTGCAAATAATCATTGGGCGAATTTTATTTTTTGTTTCTTAAAAAGATACTTACATCTAGGACAAAAAAAATTAGGGAAACTTTGAGAAATTTTTTCTTTCACAAAATTAATTTTAATTAAATATTACTGTATACATCTAATAGTATGTATTTTTATCTATAATTTCTGTAATTTTTATTACAAAATTCTTAAAATTGAAAACATGACACTGATGTCCGTGATGTAATTTTTCTAAAATAGCTTCTACTGTAATCACTAGCTGTAATTTTGTATATTAATTGAAACAAAAAATAAAAATGTCCTAAAAAAGATTAAACAAAATTAGATTTTTTTTTTTTACGTAGCCGATTTTTTTCCCAAAAATATGATAGCTATCTTAATATGGATGTGAACTTTTAGTAAAAAAATCTTATAACGAATTCAATTGGACGTATTAATAAGCATTGATGAGCATGTTAAAAGTCAAATACAAAACAAAATAAAGATATGTTATATATGATGTCATTTGTACGCTTAGATTAGATTAATATACGACTTTATTGTCCACCTCTTCCTCGATCATTAGCTCCTTGTAAAAATAAGGTGACATCAAACGACGCCTTCAGTGGTCATCTTCCTTTTTCCCTAGTCCTAGTCCATGTGCAGAGAGTCCGCGACTGATGAGCTGACTTGCTTGATCCGCCCGTCGGCTCGGGCGGCGGGCGTCTTTGTGAACGACGATCTTCAATCTTTCCCTCCATTACCAGTTTTTCCATAGCGTCAGTTTTCCTATGTTTTAGCTATGTGGCCAAAAAATACTAACATTCGTTTCTTTATATTAGTGGCCAGTCTCCTTTCGATGTTTAATTTTTCTAGAATTGACGTGTTCGTGTGAGCAGTCTATGGCATACGGAGCATTCTCTTGTAACACCACATCTCAAACACATCTACCCTGCATTGGTCAGTTTTCTTCATTGTTCACATTTCTGAGACGTATGTCGCAATAGGGAAGATTAATGAATTGACCAGTCTTAGCTTGGTAAATCTGGAGATATTATTGTCACATCAGATCTTTGTCAACTTTGCCATGGACATTATATTTTGGCGTTCATCGTCATATTTCCGGCTCACATTGTCCTTGATTGGTTATAATGGAGTCCAAGTGTAATCAAATCTATCCACCACTTCGAATCCAGCAATACTTTTGATGAGAGGTAAATTGTTGCACGATCAATGATTATCATCTTCAAGGTGATTTCTAAACCATACTTCCTGCTCTCTTCCTCCAATTTTTGTAGGATACTCTTCTTTGTGAGATTAAGGTATCATCAGCGTACCTCAAGTTGTTGATTCGTTTGTCTCCGACCGCTATTCCACTTTTCTAACAGTCAAAGACTTACGCATGATGCTCTCACTATAAACGTTAAAGAGAATGGGAGATAATGCATATCATATATCCCTATTTAATACCAGTTTTTGTTTCGTATTCAGTTGACAAGGTTTTGTTGATACTCTTATCGAATTGAATTCATACAAATTTGTAATAAGTTGTATGAGATGCAATAATGTTCCGAAGTCCGAGAATGCCTCTCAAAGTCTCTCCCACCTCACTTTGTCGAAGGCCTTTTTATAATCAATAAAGCAAAGGTAGACCTTTAAGTTGAACTTCCTGACTTTCTCAATTACCTGACGAATATTTAATATTTGTTCCCGAGTTCCCTTTTCAAGAATGTGTATCACCGGATTGTGCGTCAGATATTTGTGGGAGTATAAATGCCTTGAGTTTCTTGTTGATTATACTCTGAGCATTATCTTGCTGGCATGTAATATCAAAGCTATTGTTCTATAGTTGCCACAATCAGCTGTACTGCCTTTTTTGTGAAGTGGGATGAAAACCGCGTGACACCATTCTTTAGGCCATTCTCCTGAAATCCATATTCTTTGGCATAGGTGGTAAATGACTTCATGTCCGATGGGACCTATAGCTTTGATGGTTTTGTCTGTAATATATACCATCTATATTAAGAGCTTTTCCATTGCTTCTTTTTATGGCTCTATCAATCTCTGATCTGAGAATATCCGGTTCCAGCTTATTTTGATCCAATGCGGTATTTGCAGTTGTATGTCACTATAGAGATCACAACAGTAATTCCTCCAGACTTTGACGATTTTCACCGCATTTGTAATTATTCTTCCTAAGGCATCCTTAATTTAGTTTTCAGTTTAAATTTTCTTGTAAGATACTGCACCTTCCTGTATTAGCTTGGATAACGCGTTTTCATTGGTGTGTTCTTCAAATTCCTGGCAAATCTTCGCGATGTAGGTGTTCTTGTCCTTCCTGCGTTTAATTGCCCGATTTAATCGCTGCAATTTTGTGATTTTGTTTTATTCTATGCTCTTTCGTGATGCAGCCAATTTTCGTCGTTCTTCGACCAACTCTAGAGTTGCATCCGACAACCAGTAATTCTATATCACTATAATGCAGCTTAATCAAATTTGCTGCAATTTTTTGAATTTATAAAAAATAAACTATGACGTTCACAAAAAATCCTATTATAAAAAACTTGATATGAAAAACATCTTTACAAAATTTCAGCACTTAATCGGTCAATTGGTTTTTTCGAGATATATTGATTACCGTTTCAAAATATATCCAAAATTTTAAAAATTTAAAGAAAAGCACGCTTTTACGGATTTAGATGAAATTATCGATGACATAAATTTTTTTTATACTTACATTAAATCATCGATTTTCGGCTATACAATTCTCGATTTTTTTCTTTTTTTGTTCGAATTTTTTAATATGCCTAAATATATGTAGCCTGTAAATTAATGTTTAATTAAAAAATGCAAAAGATTATTTTCCAAACATAGAAAATAATTGTAATCGCTATTAAGTGTTGTCGTAAATTTAAATTAATTTGATTTACACTAAATCAGTGAAAAATGCAGATAATACTACGATCTCACGGAGTTGACTTGACGGAACAATCACGCAAGTTCGTATTACCGACGCGAGGTATCATAGCATCCGACAATGTTATGACCACACGGAGTTTGCTCAACAGAACTGTCGACGTGATATATTGTAATACTGACAATATCATTGTATGCTCATAATACATTAGATACATGTATTATACATAACCAAAATAACAAGTTTTTTATTAGACGCAATGAATAATTATTTTTATATCTGAATCTTTATTTAATTTATTTAAGAAACTTAATAATACTATTTTTTGTTTTTAATTAATCCATCTGGTCAACCAACTTGGATCGAGTGGATGCTATCTTATTTATGAATGCATATGTGATGCTCATCGCGGGCAGCCGTATTTTTGCATTCCGCTAGTTACCCACAAATTTTATCTTACATTTTATCTGTTGTATATATGTTGAGAATGATTTGAAAATAAGCCGAAACTAATAAAGAACGATATTATTGTTAAATAATATCGATGTGTTAATTTTCAAATAAACACGTCGCAACGCCACTCGATTCGAATGTAAGTTTGTGTTCGAAAACATCATCTCAGTGCTGTCGTGTATTATTTTAGTTTTGTTTAAACAATAAGGATAAAATGATACACGGGGACACTCGAGTTATTTCCCAACGCAGTTTAAACAGCAGCACCTTCATTCCGCTACCGCGTTAAATTTAAACTGTATATTAATACAATATCAATGCTAATAATTCTAATACATAGGATCATTGCATCAGTCAACGAACAAATATAAACAATTTAATACAATTACATTTTCAAGTAAAAAATGATATTTTCAAATCAAATCTGTATGAAGATTCCAAAAAATATCAATTTGCAATTTATTTGTTTGAAGTCTTATTATTTCAAATGTTTTCCTAAACAGTTATTTATTGATGATAATTCAGCGACTACTGCAATAACCCTACTAATATAAGTGTTAAGATCATTGCAAAATTCATTTTTATTTTATGCTTTTTACATTTCAATAACGTATTGTTTCATAATCACTAGTACAATAAGTTATCACATTCATGAGAATAAACAATATTTACACAACAGATAATTAAATAATACATCTAAAAATGTGTTCATTTTTTTATCCGTTGTCTATTCCGAAATGCCGATGCTAAACTTAGAAGTTCAATGTGAAAATATATCTTGACAGATCATAAAATTCTGTAATAATTTAACAAGTATCTGCGATATAGTCCAACTATTATTTCTTCAATTAAAATTATTGCGATACACATAATAATGTAACATACAATTGCTTTTTTCTTTTTTTTAATACTGTAACGTACATTCTTTTTTATATTTCATATTAACAATGTAAAAAGGCACTTTTCTCAAATTACTTCGTATTAACAGTTTGCAAAAGGTCGTATTATAAAATATTCCGCAGTATTTCACTCATTGCGAATTTCTTATCATCAAATAACAAGAAACATAATATCACTCGCAACCTTGTAATAGCAGGTTCGAAATTTGGATCGAGTTCAAGCGAAGATCTGTAGAAACTTGCGGCAGTTTCAAAATCGCCCTGTAAAAAATGCGACAATTAAATCTTCGCTTTATTATATGATCTTGGCCAAAAGTATTAAACCCTGCGCAGAATGGAAAAATATTACATATTAGGAATAAAAATGAAAATTTTAGAAATCAACAACAATGCTAAAAGAGATTAAATGCTAATCTAAATAAACTAAATTTTCAATTATATAAACAAAGTTATACGTTTCGACCTACAAGATGATCATCTTCAGTGAAAGACAATAGAAATACACAATTTCATCAGTGAAAATTTTTAAGAATTAAAATACATTAATGTTCAGTACTCAACATTCTCCTATAAGGCTGTCCATATAGATAGTGCATGAAAACAGAAATTCATTCCTCATGTGATATAATTAAACTCGCAGCGTTCTCAACAAATATCATAGTTTAAAATTGTAGAATCAGTTTCCTCAATAAATATTGAATATAACACAATGGATATTAACACGATAAAAGACATATGTGTTATAGCTTTCGTATCTATAGTATTTATTGAGGAAACTGATAATAATACTTTAATTTCTATTACTAATATCTAATATTCTTCCATTGTACACAGGGCCTTAACATCTAAATTTTCATATCATTTATCTGGAATTCTTTTATGTATTTTATGTATTATTTTTTATTGGTTACTGACATGATATACTTAAAGGATTTTTAAATAAAGAATAATGCATATTTTAATTTCTTAAATCTCTTCAGTTAAAAATATTTTTAAAAAATATTAAGTGCCTAATACCTTTAGCCAAGACTGTATAGTAATATTGGGCATAATTTAATCAATTTATCAATTATTATGACTAAAAATTTAGCGCTTGATTATAATGAGTGATTAAAATTTTTTAGTTTCCTTGAAACAAATCTTAAGCATTGATCAATTAAATTTTTATTCAATAAAATGAATCGATTATAAAATAAATTGTATGTAATTGTGATTAATTCAATCGATCGATTGAAAGTAATTAACTACTGCATTAATAAGTTACTAATTATTAGTTTTAGTCAATGATTTATAACATTGTTTGATAATTGAATAGCATTGATTAATATAAAATAATCTATCAAAAACTTCATATTTTTCATAATATAAATAATTTGAATACCTTTTTGATCAATACATTCTTAATTCATAATTATTTATAAAAATTATCAATTTTTAAAAAATATTCAAATTATAATTTTTTAAATGCGGTTAATGATTAACGATTATTATTTTTTAATCAACAGTATTTATTTCGATAATCGATTAATCGTGATTATGCTCATCATTAATTTTTAATCAATTACTTATTTAAGTTAAACGAAAATTTAATTCTACAAAATCGTTTGACAATTAATTTCAATAACTGATTATATTAATCATGATTATATATTTTTAAAACTTTTGGTTCTTTAAGTTTTAGTTCTCTTTAGTTGCTTATTTTAGTTAGCAAATAATATATTAATCGATCAAGCTCAATACATTTATAGTAGTACGAATTGTATCTAATAAAGTAATATTTAATTTACCAAAGCAGCATGAAGATTAGCGACAACGTAATGATTTATTATGAAGTCCGGACCGATTGAGAGTGCTATCTGAGCGATCTCGAGAGCTTCATGAAAATAATTCTGTGAACTAAGTAAAGATGCCAGGTTTACAAGAAGTATGTCTTGCATATCCTTCGGTGTGTTCTCTAAGCTCTGCCACATACAATCCAACGCTTTGCGACTGTCGCCCGTCACACGCCAATAAAACGATGCTGCTATCGCCAAGGTCCAAGAGGCATAATGCTAATTCAAGGCAGCATATATTGATTATGATGTTATGCGTGTAAAATACCAAGTATGTAATTACAAAATCTGATAAATTACCTTTTGCAAAGCATACGCAATTTTAGTCCCAAGTCCATGCAAAGTGTCGTTTTGCGTTCCAGTTATCATCATCAGCCATTCGGCCATATCGAGTTCGGCTTTGTATTGCAACAATTGTGAGAATTGCACTACTTCGATCACATGACTCATCTCGGAATTACCCTTGTTACATATTGGTTGTAAATTTGGGATATCATCGCCCAATGATTCGATCTCATCTTCGATGCTGAAATCGACGAATCAATTTACAAATAATAAATTTGTATGCGCGTATTGTGTGTGTGATATATATATTACATTTTTCACAATTTATCGATTACGTACGTCACATTTCGTCGTATAAATTTGTGAAATACAAATAGAGAAGCGGCCCAATCTTCGTACTTGAGCTCGTCGCATTCATCCTTGTTTGGATAATATGACTCTTTTTGATTGTCAGGCATCTTATCGGATAATGAGTCAGTGTATGTATGTAGCATGTCCTTCGATGAAAATTATATATAAACATTTATTTATGTATAGACAATCTCAAGAATTTGTAAATTAAATATATAAATAATATATAAATAATATAAAGTATTATCTCATTTTTACGATTTGTAATTTTGTTATAGAAGATTTGCTTACGTTATCTGAAATTCTAGTCATATGTACGTGTGGTTCATGTAGTTTAGTTGCGCTGTTAGGAAGTAACAATGAATGTATAAGACCTTGGCGTGATTGTTCTTTTTTATTGTAATATGATAATCCAATTTTGTGATTACTCCAACAATTTATTCCTGCAATAAGTTTTCTACTATCAGCTAAGCTACAGTAATAGAGGACATTTATATTTTCATTTTAGACGAAAACAGTATTAAAAGAAACATCTAAATCCGTCTACATCGTGTATATGAAATAAAATCAAATTATGTTACACATTCAAAGCAGGTAAAATAATAAAAGAGGCATAAGTAAATAACAATAATCTTTATTATATACTATTACATAAGAAAAAAACAGCACATAACAAGACAAGATTCTGACAACTTAAAATGCATAATTATAAGCCAAAATTATTACGTTTTTTGATAACTTCAAGCAAAAATAAAACACAAACGTAAATTCAAAATAGTGTCAAATAAAAAGTACATAGCACAGTCTAAAACAGGATCTACTTTTAAGATCTACGTGCGAAAATACGCACCTGTTTCTTCTGTCTTTGTTGAAACATAGTTAATATGTTTACAATTCTTGACTTGTCGTTTACGCAGAAATGTATCACTCGCTTGCAAATTATACTTAGTAATTAATACAGAAGGCAAGTTCGTAGAATGTCTTGTGTGTAAATTAATTCTTTGTTCTTCACAGCCTGCGATTGTGACAATGTTTGTCATTATTCATCACAATAATCTGTGTTTTTAGAACACAGTGAACAAAATTAACCAACTGAAAAAAAACATAAGAAATTCTGTGCAAATTTAATTACAAATAATAAAACATAATAATCACAAAAAAAGAAAATCAAAGATTAGAAAGTGTTAAAAAACAAAATTAGTAAAATAAGAAAAAGAAGAAATAAGAAAATATTAGTTCAAATATTTTCTTTCCTCCAAAAATGAATTATATACCATTCGTAGAAATCTATATAAACATGGACAAACTAAACAAAAATAACATAAAAATATAATACAAAAGATTATATCAAACTAAAAGAAAACAATGTGAAAAACATATCAAATATTATTTTACAAAGTGGTAATAACTACATATCTACATTACATTACAATACATTACATTATAATTACATACCTGGATAATTACCTGTGACAACATTAAATTTTTCACGACAGGCTAACGTTTTCAATAACATTAATGCCCTACCATCATATAAATGTGAATCCACCCTTAATGCTTGCTTCAAATAATGTATAGCTCCTGTGTAATTTCCTTTTATATTCAGCAATATACCAAATAAAAAATTAGTCATTGGCTGAAATATAAATTGCATAACATGATTTTTCTTTATCTAATCAAAATATAAAATAATCTTTTTGAATACTTTGAAAATATTATTTGTATAAACGAAATTCTCCATTAATATATTCACTATTAAATTTTAATTATATTCTTTATGCATACCTCCACAGCATTAATCCGTAAGGCTTTGTCCGTAATTCTTAAAGCATCGTCAATTAAACCTACTTTATGATGTATCGAAGCTATACTAACTAAAGGTACATCTTTAAATTCTTTTGGAACACTTTCCAATGCTAATTGAAGGCAATCCAAGGCTAAACGAGGTTTCCCCGCTATTCTCCAATGTAAAGATGCAAGCATAGACAATACCCATGGAGCTGCGACTTTCTGTTTTAACACAGTTCAATTTTTCATCAGAATATTAAAATTATAATGCAAAATAATTAGAAGTGTGCGAATCATTTGTGAAATTGAATTGATTCGAATCTTTGATGACATGTTCGACAAATTGAAATAAACCAAACCTAAAATTTTTTCGTCAAATCGAATCGAATTTCTTTCATTCGAATACAAATTTAATTTAAATCAAATTTTCTGAATTTAGATTACATATTAATGTAAAAATAGTGTCTTTAATGTCATGGTAGACTCTTTTTAACAGACGAAAAAATCAAGAATTTTAGAAAATAATTAAATAAAACGATGTGTGAAATAAGAACTTATAATTTAAAAATTTATAAGTTTTGGAAATCAGGCATGAAAATTGGTATGCTCTCAGGATGTAAAAGAATCAATATTAAATCAAAATAGGCAATTGATTTGAAATCGAATCGTAGATGATTTAAAATTTTCAAACTATTTGAATTTGAATCTTTCAAATTTCACTGTGATTCGATTCAAACTATACGCACACTTAAAATAGTAAATTATACCATTTCGGTTGCTGTTAAAATTCTTTGGCCAATTTCTGCTAAGTCCGCGGTGTGAACCAAATTATGTAGAAATGGTTTCAATGAAGCATCCGGCGAATGCTGCTGCATGGTTGCATCTAATAATGTATGTGTAATATATCGCTCATTAAACGATTTAGATGATTGGCATATCGGTGGATGCCATGGTAATGGATGCTTTTTCCATGGTTCTATATCAATCAATTCATTTACAAACAAATGTGTCCTAATAATATACAGAAAGATAAATGTTACAATTAATATTTTATATCATAAGATATAAAATATAGAATACAGAAACGTAAGGTACTTACGCGTAACCTTTGTTTTCAGGCGCTAAATAAATGGGTAAATATTGCTTTCCATCTCCAAACATTAGCATAGAACTATCACAGTCTGATATCTTTGGCCAATAGTCTGCTTCAAAATCTTCATTTCCTTTTTTAATTTCTACATTGTGATATTTTGGACTCTTTGTTGGCGAGACAAATAAATTATTGTAATCAACATTTAGTTCCGTCATCATATCTGTAATAATAGGCATTATATTTTATTACTTGTAATATAAATTGTAAAACTCAACTTACGTCTACAGTGCAAAAGTCATAAAAGTACCTTTTGTGATATGATTACTGCGCTCTTTCACTTGTTTCTGCAGATTTTTCAACAGATGAAGACTAACATGTACATTCTGCAGCATGTTCTCAGCTACTTTTTTTCTGTCTCCTAAATCCATATAAGATAATACAATGTTATTATCGATATGATGAATTGACTTTTCAACTGGATTTATCGCAAGTAAATGTAGATTCTGTTCTCGGACAAAGGCAAGCTTAATTTCCCTGGTAGTAGATTTAATATTTTGCTCCCAGAGCATATGCTCATAAAGCTTGAACCATTCCTCCTTCCAGTCATGATACGCATGTATTTCTGATAACACATTTCGTAAGCGCCTGTAATAAACGTAATCATCTCAGCGCAGTTCTTAAACTAGGAATACCAATATAAACTTACTGATCGAATAATAACAAAGACGTTTCCAAAAAACGATGACATAATATGGCGTATTTCATCTGTTTGGCCTCTAATGTGTCGGGTGCCAATTTCAAACAGTTATCATAGCACGCTGCAGATCGATCGAAGTCGCCAAGAGATGTGTAAACGTGGCCCAGCGCTAGATGATAATGACTCTCTGTTGGATTATGATCTATTGCCGCGTGTAAAATAATTGCAGCCTCGCCGGAATATCTCGCAGCGTGTAAAATGCCGGCGGTGGTCAGAAGAGGAATATCGCGATATTGCCTTAATCACGTACAATGCTTTCGTTACGAGATCAGTAAAATTACGGCGCTCTTCTGGTGGACACTTTTCGTTAGTATCCTTTAAACGCAAATTTCTTATCATATTACCTTGGAGCGCGTACAATCGCTCTACGACTGCACTCTAAAGCATTGTAAGCGTTTCCCCTGATCCGCCAATAAATCGATGCTAGATTCAAGTATATCCAGGAAGTATTATTGCGAGATAAACTGTAGGCGAGTTGGTGGCCAAATTGATTGAGATCGGTGTTCAACGGTAGATACTTCATTAAGCCGAGCTCTTCGCGTTGCGTTAGATTCTTTCTGTTCTGCATTGCCTGAAATACAATGAAAATGGCATTACAGATTACATACTTGTATGTTGAGACTTCTGTATAAAGCACAAGTATTTATGTGTAAAATATAAATAATCTATATTAAGTGTATACAATGTGTAAACTTTTTAACGTGTCATCTATAAAATATAATTTATGGATCAGATTTCATCAGAAATAGTAGAAATTATATTCTGTTGTTTTATCTTGAATACTGTGTATTTTTATTTTATCACATATACATATATTATAAAAATATTGTATATTTTTATTAAAAAATCTAATATATTAACAACCTTAAAATTTAAGTAATTTTTCTGTGTTGAGTTATTCAATTTATATTATTTTACATTGTTTCTATTACCTACATGAAAAAGAAAAAAATCATAAATATAATGTAAACATTATTGTCCCCATTACTGCTACTTTTTTAAATTGTAGTATTAGAATAAAAAGTATGATAGCGTTATGTATTAAAAATGTTTTAATATTAAAGATAACTTTAATATTAAAACATAATAACATGTAAGCATAAGTAAAATGCATGACAGTAAATAGAAAAATAATATTAGATATGTGCAGCAGTTAATCGGGGCAGTATTCGGGACAGTAATACATTCAATATCTATTATTTTTATTTCTTTCGTTATATTTAAATAATCAATTTTCGAACTTGTTTTTATTTTTTATTTGAATAAGAAAATCTTTATTATAATATTTAAAAAATTATAAAAAAAGATATCAATAGTCCTTATGTGCTTAAGTAACATTGGGATACTTATCCTAAATGTAAACTTGGAAGGATATGGATGAGACGATAAAATGAACCAATTTTTGTTCCTGAAGTGATAAGTAAAAACAATGTTTTTTTTTAATTTCTGAGCTGTATTGATCCTTACCTTCAAAAAATTTTAATTTGTTGAAAAAATATATTAAAAATCAAAATAGCTAACGTGTACTACTGTAAGTTATCATCATTGAGCTTTTCAAACATATTAATTCATGTTTTGTCCTACTAAGGAAACATGATAATGGTCACATCTCTAATAGTTCATGTTCTATTTGATAAAAAACAATTTTGAAATATTTAAAAATAAAAGCATAATCACTGGGAATTATTTTAAATCTTGACTACAGCACTTGAAAGCATTATTGTTTATTATGTCTTTCTCCCAGAGTATTTTGTATTCTATTGCAATATTTTATTCTACTGGAAATTGTAAGATTTGTGCAAAAAAATAATTTAAAGACCAAGGATCCACTTTGACTTAATAAATTCTTCTTCATTATTATTAATTTATATTATTTATACTATTTATACTATTAATTTGTATTATCACATCAGTCAATTTTTACTTAATATTATTTTACAATAGTTTTACACTTTCATTAATATATCACTCTCAAAACTTTCTATATATTTAATAACTTCCTATACTGATTTTAATTCTTTCTCAATAAATTACAATTTTTTAATGATTAGAATCAACAACTCACAAAACTACAAAAAAAACATACTGTTTTTACTTGCTATTCCAGAGGCCAAAATCAGCCCATTTTATCCACTGTCATAATCCTGGTATAAAGAACAACATGATATACCTACTTTAAGGTGTTCGAATGTGTATATATTGAAATCTAATGGAAATGTTCTTCGACAGTCTGGAACTGTTTGTTTACTATTAGCCACCACATTATATAACATATAATCAGTTTGGCTGTAACAGAGTGTTATTTCATCTTTTAATATTTAAGAAATATTTCCTCATTTATTTATATTATTACATATAATCACTCACTCTATTCCATGTTTAAGCCTATAATCAATCACTATACTGGCATATACGTCGACATCGGCCAAAGATTTGTCCCACGAAAAACAGTCAGAGTTTGAATTTTCTGCATCGGCCATGCCCAGACCAATGAACTGATTGTCAATGGACACTTCCTTTCTTGAGATTTTCTTATATATGACATCAGCCGTTTCCCTGCGTTTTTCCTGCTCCAGGAATCCCAACAAATCATACGGTCGACGCATATCAAAAACACTATCATGCTAAAAACATGAAGAGATATATAATTCAATGTCAAACAAGTATATCTATTGACAAAATTACCAGGGCTGCGTTCAGAAACATTAGAGATATCATTTTATCTTTATTATTTACCAAATGTTAAAAAGAATAAAATCTATATTTATATTTTCTTTCTTTTCTGATCTTTCCAATGGAATCATTACTTGTGATCGTAAACATTGCATCATCTTTCAATCTAACCTGGGCTGCTTTTAGAAACATTACCTTAGTGCACCTAGATATCATTGTATTTTTTTGTAAGTAAACAAATACATAAGTACTCATTTAGTTACAACTACTTCAACTTACAATTTTTCAGAATTATGACTGGCATGGATGAAAATTTTGTTTTTTATCACTTTCTGAAGTTAATCTGTGTTAAAGCTGAATATTAATTTCATGTAATACCAAATGCTAAAAATTATATTCTTAAAAAAAAAAACAGTTTTGTTTTGTTAGTTTTTAAATCAGTTTTTAAATTAATCAGTTTATAATCATTTTCAGAAATAAAATAATTATTTTCCATAAATATATTTCATTTATAATGTAACATTAAATATTATATAATATTCTTAAGAAAAAATAGTTTTGCTTTATCATTCTTTAAATTACAATTTATAATCATTTTTAATAAATAAAATAATTAGTAATAAAATCAATATTTTCTACAAATAACGTTTTATTTATATAAAATGATACCATTAATATGTCGATTTAAAGGATATTTGATATCAACCAGTTTCAGAACGTAACCTCGTCCCCTAAGTAGGAGATTTGTATCTGCATTTTATTGTTGAATTATACAGGAAGAGGGGACACACACTCACCTGCGGCTGAATTCTCCCATTTTCCGTGACGTACCAATGCTTGGTGGCCGAGATCTCGAGTATCACCGCGAGCACCATGACGATCTTGTGGGACACATTGCTCCGGATCATTTTACACGACATAACCCCATACGACAAGCTTCACCGTTTCTGCAGGAAAAAGCCAACAGTATGGACCATGGCTGTGAGAACGCGCGCGTTTCTGCACGTGCAAATGCGTCGCACACAAGACTCGCGAGAAACGCGCGAAGACGACTGCGTCGCGTATTTTTTGCCGAGATGATTCGAATGATTAGAAAGATTCTAAACACGATTACGAAATATAACCACAACACGATGTCTCAGTGATTGTAAGTGACTGTCAACACAGTAGTGACCGTTGACGTCGAGTTGCCAGCCACTGACAATACGGCTGTCATAATAAAATCGTTATCATTAGGATCCTAGGTTAGATTCCAAAACTTTAAAAAAAAATTTGCTCTTTCTCTCATCCTGAAGATTGCAAATTAAAGATATGTTCATACGTATGCGTATCGAGATTTACACGCAATAATGCCCAGGGTCGTTATGCTGGAAATACACAATATCCCTTTGTGTATCGCTATTAAGACACGAGAGATCTATTTTAATTATCTGAATGGATATTTTTTTTAACATAATCTCACCCTTAAATAAAATTATATTCTCGTCCAACAACAATGTTATCATGTATTATTTTTAGTTCTTATATGCGATAGATTAATTTTTATCATTCAATTTTATTAATTTCAAACTATTTAACATTTTTTTAAATCAGATCATCCAAGCATAATTGGACGTGGAAATTATAAACCAAATAAGTGAGATTGATGCGGTGGTGTTAGTAAATATGTATAGTTTGTTCCTTAAGTACCATATGAAAAGGACCCAGCAAACACAGAATATTGCAGCAACATTGCAGCAATGTTGCAATATTGCAGCAACATTGCAACATTGCTGCAATGTTGCTGCAATATTCTGTGTTTGCTGGGGAGTATCTTAATTCTTGATACCATTGTGTTGTTCTCGATTCCGACCACTTTTTCACACATCGATTTAAAAAGGTATAAAAAAATTTTTTTTATTTATTAACATGACAATGTCATGTGTTTTTAGTACAAATGTCTGTATTTTATTTTGTAAAAAATAAAATGTGTAAAAATTAATTATCTTTGAAATTTCAAGAAAGAAATGGATAGAAATTGACCGAACGCGAAATATCCGTGCTGCGTGAAGTTTACGCAAAAATGGAGTTTAACGTGCCATTTATTATTAATAATTTTAGATTGGATTGGAGCTTGGCGGGGATGAGCGGGATGAATATGAAAATGGAAACATCACTCGAGAAATTTATTTTCAGATGAATTTAAAAGAGATTCTCAGATCTTTCAAGTTAAATTTCACGAAAAAGAATTCTTTTTTGCATAATAACGTAAAAAAGATTAGAACGTGTTTACAACGCGTTTCTACATCACATTAACTCGCTTATCGGTCACATGAAACTCGCAGAGCACCTGTATTTGTGATTGTCGCAAAATATGATAACTTCAGTCTTATCTTTCAAACATGACATGACGAACGTGCATGTTACGTTACATGAATCAGTTTAAAAAAAATACGCGTTTTCGTTAATTTTTTTTCCCTATATAATACAAATCGCGACAATTCATACACGCATAATCGCAAACTTCCTGTGGACTTCACTCGCGCCTTTTCCCTGGCCGCGGCCTTGGCAAGGGAGTACGTCTATCCTCCGCCGAAGTACGCCGAAGTGGCCCGCGCCTGCGTGCAGTCGCGCAAGTCGCAGCTCCGCACTCACGGCGCCGACCGACGGTTCCGCCAATTGCGGAATGTTATGAAAGTCCTCGAGACTCCGCGGCACCGTGCCCGTCATCCTGCGTCATCCGTCGTGTCGTCGTAGCGCGAACGAAACGCAGCGCGACGCAAATCGAGCTCGGGTAGTTGGAACAGTTCGCCGAGATACGCAGTGCAGTCCTCTCCTTCACACGCAGCCGCGGCGATAGAAACCACCCTCGTGTCTCTCGCAGCCACCATGAGCCTGGTGCGGCAGAATTTCCACGAGGAGTGCGAGGACGCTCTCAACAAGCAAATCAATCTGGAGCTATACGCCAGTTATGTCTATCTGTCCATGGTCAGTCCGCGGCGTCTATCGATCAGGCACCCAGTCACCCCTTCGTCGTCGTCGACCGCGCGATCGAAAGACACCCCGCGCGTACAATATGTAATACACTTGAGCGTTTTCCCTTGTCGGTAATGCGATCTGGTGCAACCCGATATATGTTATACAGAACTGTTTCTTGCTCCTAAATGTCGTACACGCGTGCACCTTTCGATGCTACCAGCTTAAATCTTTCATGCTGATCCGAAATTAACGTTACGTAAAAAGTTATATTCATGAAATTGGAGATGTTGCGAGGAGAGATATGGTATTCGTCCATTATTTTCGTTCTCGTTGATTACATTAACTATTTTGTTATATTAAAGTTTTATTACATTTCTCTCTATATATAGAGAAATGTAATAAAACTTTAATATAACAAAATAGTTAATGTAATCGACGAGAACGAAAGAATCATAGAGATATATTGTGTGTGTATATAT
>QKQZ01030016.1:0-14731 GCA_003595255.1 Solenopsis fugax | reverse complement strand
ATAATAAAGTTTTTCATTAAGGACTTTCGAATTATGAGGCTTGAAAGTTATGGCCTTCAACATAAACACTAAGACTTTAAAATATTTCGAAGAGAATAGATTTCGTACGTACAAAAGTAGTTTTTGAGTATCGAAAGAGCTATTTGATTGGTTCAACTAGATTTTGAGTCTANGACTTTAAAATATTTCGAAGAGAATAGATTTCGTACGTACAAAAGTAGTTTTTGAGTATCGAAAGAGCTATTTGATTGGTTCAACTAGATTTTGAGTCTAGAGCCTAATTTGAACCTAGTAAGATCCAAGTCGATAAGATCCATTTCATATAAAAAAACCTTTGTATCTTATATTAAGAACCCATTTTTGAATTAACAAAATCGGCAATTTTGATAAAAAATTTCATATACAACAAAGTATAACTATTATCGATTGCTAACTTTTGGCGATGAAACTTAAATATATTTACTATAATTTGGATATAAAAATAGGAGTTAAAGATATAAATTAAATAAATTATAAGCCTTTAAAAAAAGGTATCTCATAATAGGCAACTTTACCCTAATATATAGTAATACTTCTTAAATAATATTATATTACCCACGTATCCGGAATTTATTAGACAATTTTTCCTACTTTCAATCCTACTGACGCTCCTAGCTTCTCTTTAATTTATTTTTTTATTTAATTTTTTCTCATATGTTGCGGAAAAATGCTACAAATGTAATTTTTGGTTTATAATAATTCAATTATACGTATAAGAAATTTAATCCATTGAATCATATCACCATTAAAATTATAGGCACGACTGACTACAATTTATCGTCAGATTGTAATAGCTCTCTGAATTTATTGAAACAACAGGTGCTTAGCACTGCAGAACTATTTGGCTCGTTTCGGATTCATTAAAACGGACTGGCCTCGTCGTATGCATTTATCACGAATTACACTAGACCGCACAATGTTATATACGTATTTTGCCTATGGAACGTACGCAATACTGAAATTACACGTTACATGATTTATCGCACGATTCATTGAATCTATTATGAAATATAGTTATCTAGTCATGGCAAGGTGGATTATCCACTGATGTGATCCTAAATTAATCTGTTCATTAAACCAAATCTCATCATATTGTTTCATTTATGCACATTTTGTTTGTGTGTATCGCACAAGAAACTTGTTTTGATTATAGAATGAAAAATGCACGAATAATTCGTCTAACCATACGAGTTTTATTAAACGAAGTAAAGTTACTACTTAATTAAATTACAAACAAAGTAAATGCAACGAAAAGCAAATCCGATTAAATTAATTAAAAAATTTTAATTGTTATAAAAATGCTGGTCAGATTTATAAGACACTAGTTTATTTTTAATTTTGTTATAAAAATGAATAAATTAATATGTAACATAGAAAAAAAATATTATATAAAAATGTAATCTCTAATTATTAAAAAATAAAATTAAAGTTAGATATGTTATTTACGTTAATTAAATGTTTTAAGAATAAGATTACGGCGAAGAGAAAAGGGCCTGGGAATTGGAAATCTTAAAGGAATTTTAAATGACGTCACGTAGAGTTTTGAAAGATGGGTAAAGTCACGAAGTTCATAAGATCCCATCGATTTCTTCCAATTTGCGAAGATTAAAGATCAATTAGGTCCCGTATGAGCAATGTCGGTACTTCATTTTAATGAAGTCAGAGGTCGCGGGATATTAATGAATCCGGCAATTAGTTAGCAAGATGTATGCATAATCGTTACAAAATTTAACAGCAGCACATATTGCTACGTCTACATTGTTATTCATCTTTTCTTTTCTTACTAAAATACCTAAAAATTTCACTAGATACAGCATATATTATAGATTATCTCGTATTTTTTTAGATTATGCTTATTTAGATCAATATAATAAGTATCATATTAAATGTGTCGAATAATAGATAACAATATGAATCGCAAATAAAAAGAGTATATAACAAAGTTATTTATATTTAAAACGCGTGATTTCCGAAGAATTTATATTTATTCCGAAGTTCACATGTGTGCGTGACATTTACTCGCATTGTATAAATCATTTTTACGACGACGAAAAGTGCGTGCAATATCACAATGTATCATTATGTGAGAATAAATCAGTCAGGGAGAGAGTAATTTCGACAAAATTCGCGGTGTCTGTCGATGAACTTTCGTGGCCATTCGGCGAAAAACAAAGAATACAAAGAAGAAACGCATTTTTTATCGTTCGATAAAAAAATAAATAAGCACGTGATATCGTTTATGACGATAATGAGTGAAAAAAGTGCCGCGAAATACAATGCTCAATAAGAAAGTCCTTCTTTGTGCAGAAGAGTCTGTGCAATATTATAATAATTCATAGCACGTGCGTGTTTCACGATGCTAATAAAAGTGATAATTACGAAATATTACATCGCAATAATGGCGCGATGCTTCGTAATTTACGTTGACGTATCCGTTGCGAATCGAAGTTGATAAAAAAATTCGCCGCCGTATGTAATAAAATTAACAGCAAAACGATGAGATGTCGTGCAATTCATTTAAGGATCTCTCTCTCACTCTGCCTCTTCCTCCCTCTCTTTCGAGCAATGCGTTTTTCTCGCGTCTCAATTACGAGACTTGTTAAAAAACGTTTTATTACTGCGCTGCACACGTGCGATGATTAAAACGCCAAGGAAAACGCGCGTGTGCGTAAGTACACGCATTCTCACGAGTCTTTCGCAAACCATAACGAAGTCATACTCGCGATGTATTCTGTTCTATGTAGTTTGAAATATCTTCTCCTTCATTTCTTTTTGAAAATGAGTTTCTTTAAAGAGTAATGTAAATCTATTACCTTCCTTGAAGTATTACGTATTTTAGATCTATACCATCTGCAGTAGAATATTTTTACTCTAAAAAGATTTATTCCTATGTGAATTTTCGAACTGTCTGCATGCACGCAATTGCTCATTCGTGCTTCACGGAGCGCAACTTGCTGCTAGTGTGCTGTAACTTGTATTCAAATCTGCGTTTTCCTCCGCGGGGATTCGAACGTGGGTGAAGAGACGGGATATTTCTCGAGGAAGAGGACCACGTGCATCGCGTGTCCGTAATCGGAGGCCGCGCTTCTTCGCGGAAGATGCAGTGCGCCTCGGGCGCTTATTTGCGCATAACTTCGCGAACTGCACCTCCCCCGATAGAGTGCTGCACACCGGCTTAAGTACTGTTAACAGGTTGACTGTCGTACTGAAATCATACAAACGAGCGTACCGCCGCGCCGGCAGGGTATCCGGGGATAAACGCGAGCCTAATGAATGGCTGTTCTGTTTTCTCAATTTATGCACCGTTCGCTCGAAAGACTTCCCCCATTTGCGGCCGCAGAAAAGCCACACATGAGAATAATTATAATTGCCGCGAAACGTACGGTCGAGAGATTCTCGGAGCAGTGATTAAGTGGAGCTGATCCTTGGTTTGTTATGTGATTAATCGTATGAGCTCGTTGCAGGTCGGCAGTATTGCAAACGCGCGCTCCAAAAAAATTCATAAAAAAAATTCATAAAAAAACGTTAGAATTCGTTTTATTGATACTAGTGATATTGTTCTACAAATTTTAATTCATTTAGAACCTTTTGATGTTATGGAATCTTTTTTATCTCTTCTTTTGTGACACTAATGATCCAGAATTGATATAATTATAAATTATCTCGTCTATGGAATAGGATATTAAACGACAGGCTAATAAAATCATTTTTCAAACATTTTGATATATAATTAATAATATATTACAATTTTATAAATTTTTCGAATAATATAAATCCTATAAGTACACAATACTCTTAGAATATTGTTCGAATATTACTAAGAATTAAAATAATATTACTATCAATATTCCAAGAATATTATTTAATATTTTTTAATATTATGGAAATATTCTGTTAATGTTGTATGCTCGCTTTACATAATATTCTTGGTGTCTTACTTTACTATCTGTGAAATATTATAAAAATATTCATACAGTACTTAATGAGAAATTAACATTTCCTGAAATATATTATAAAGTTAATAATAAATAACACATTTAAACTTAATTTTTTACATAAACTTTATTTCATTTTAATAAAAAACGTATTTACATTAATATTTTAGAAATATTTATTATTATTTAATATTATATTAACTAGAATATTATATTTAATATTCTAAGAATATACCCAGAATATTATTTAACATTAAATAATATTACACGCTTATAAGAAATGTGTTACAGACGAGTTTTTCAATTTGTTAATCGCATTATGCGCAAATACTTTTATAGAGCAAAGTTGCATTTGCGCACAAATATGGCTGAACAATTGATGAATTAAAAAACTCTCCTTGAGTTAGACAAATTCGTGTTTAAACGATATCTCCCAATCTACAATAATAATTTATAAATGCTTATAAATGCTTCATTATGATAATGTGTTCAAGACTTAATTCGAGACTTGAAGTCTGCGACCTCGTTTCAGGCAAGAGACCCCCTCGAGGAGCCCGCTGTTAAACAGATTCCTCATTTATAATTCTGTCTTAACGAGGTTAATCGTTTGAAAGGTTTTCGCGACTAATTAATCGACGAAAAAGTCGGTCGCAAAAAGCATGGAATGGCGCCGATCGCTTCCTTTCTTGACCACCCGAAACGATCATCGTAATAATTGGATCCTCTTCTTCTTGTTTCAGAGCGATTTCGAACCCCAGTGTCACGTGTTCCGCACCAAGCAATTGCGCAAACCTCGACCATGTCATTTATGCCACCAGGCGGTGATCAAGCAAGCTTCCTGCTGCAGAGGTGAGTCGATAACATCATTCCCTTCAGGGCAATGAAGTGGGTAACAGCCGGCTCTCGTCGGTAGTACTCTCAAATCAATCGTTGATACGGAAGCTCCTGAGAGTGCCGATTAAAACCTCAAAACAAGGCCGTTCCGGGGATGAAACTCGACATTTTTCTTTTTTTTATTATTATTATTAGCCTTATTACTGGTATTACGTTTCATTGCCCTGCTCCAGATTACACGAGATGATTACTACGATTAATGCAGAAATGCATCCTCGATCGTACGCATATTATTTGTGTACGCGCGTGAAAGTTGGGTCGGGCTGATCACGGGCATTCATATCTAGTGGATAATTAGTATGATTGTAAGTTAGCGTGCCGCATGGATCAAAGAAGCGATTATAATGCTTACAATAATAATGATTTTAATGACTTGCAACGTGAACTAATGTACAAACAAAACTTTCGAAATTATTTACCGTCTACAAATTGAAATTTACACACACATACATTTGTAAATTTAACGTATTTAATCATTAAAATTAACCTTCGGTGAACCAGGTGGGATATGAGAGCACACATCCAGCAATATTTAAACTGCTACAACTTTTTATTTTTTAAAAAATACGAAAAACATAGGGCATAGCAAACCAAGCTGTGTAGTAATAAGAGATTTAAAATTCCATATCACAATTTAATAAATTACAATTTCGTTTTTATTTTTTGTTTCCTTGTTTATAGTTTTCTTTTATTTTTCACTTTAAAGGACAAGAATTGATGATATAACATTAGCATTGTCGTACTAAATTAATATACTTATGATGAAGTACGTAGCATGAGGTATGAGATACCTCACATGGTTCGCCATATTGATTTTTTTCACCTGGTTCGCGGAAAGTTAACAAGACTGAAAAATTTATAATTATCATGTTACTCATTTCAATTTTTTTTTTGTTACAGTGTGCAAGTACATCTGTCACAAGACATGCGAGGACAAGGTACGTGAATTTTTTAAAATGAGTATTCTTTTTCGATAGTTGTGTTCGGTTTCTTCGGCGCGACAAATACCCTTAAGCGTTCCGCAAATGCAGACGCGGCGATTAGTGTGTCGTGAATATGTCACTTCTCCTAAGTGAGACATTTGTAATCAAGACTCTCCTTCTTGGAAGGTTTATGACAGACTGGAGCAAAGAGCATATACTTCCACGTACACGAAGAGCCCCACTTCCACCCGAGAATCGCGGTCTCTTCCGCGTACTTCCTCGTACTTAAACAAACCCTTCGGGAGATGCGCTGAGCCGTGGCTTTGAGTTGCTAGCGATTACGTGCATCTGTTTTCAATTTAGATCACGCGTGAACAAGAAATATTTTTAGGAACGTTGGTTTAGGTTCGTAGAGACTTATATACATAGTTTTGTTTACTTCTGTTACATAACTCACGAAAAGATGATATAACTAAAAAATAATAATAGGATTTTTTAATTAAAAATTGATATTTAATTAAAATATTTTATTTATATAATTTATAATAATATGGTGTATGTGATAATGCACCTTTAAATCTCTGCAAAAATTTATCTAAGATGTAGCGATAATAAAAAAGGCAATAACAAGCTTCGAGAGATTTAATATCTCTGTTAACGTCACATAATTTCGCAGTCGTTGTACCTACTTGTCTCGTAGTAATAATCCTTCTCACGGCCTAGGGGTCGATCGCGCGATAACAAAATAACGCGGATTAATGAGCAGTTTCCACCGTTCTCCACCTATGCGCACAGTTAAATCTCCGCCGCGCGCTTTAATCCAAAAAGCACGTCGATATCTTAACTGATGAGATCCTCGGTTCTCCGAACGGTTCTTCAGTCTGATGTCTCGGCCGGACGGACGTGTGTGCACGCCGGTTTCGTGCGTATATATTGGTGCATGCGTGTGCGCTCCTTACGTGAAATGCTGTGTGGGTTCAGTCACCGCGCGGGCAGGGCACGAGCCTTGCTTACCTTACCTTCCTCGTATCTCCAAGTACTCCTATGTCACGCTCGCGCATGAGAGGAGAGGAGCCGAACGCGCTTGTATCGGATCTGACGCTCGTGAGTGTCGACTGGAAGATGAACGTTGCCGGACATGGAAAGGAACGTGCGTCAGACACGAGAGGTGCATGCCGAAGTGCAGGCAGAAGAGCGCAACTTCCTCCGGTAAAACCGGCGGGTGCGGTCGTTCCGCTTTGTTGCGGCACTCTTCGCCGGAAAGGGCGGATTAATCCTGTCGTTACCTCAAGATAACGGCAAGTGAGCGTGTAGGAAGCGTAATCCTTGGCTTACACGGACCGCGTAGCGCGAGGGCGGTTACCCTCATAAGCTGACAAAAAGTTGCCAAACGTTATTAGCATCACTTTCGTCAGGAAATCACGCCCGTTTGCTTCGTGACTTTAAATTTTTATTTTGACTTGTATATAGAGTATTTCATATTACATGGGACATAACTTCAGAAATGAATTCAGGACACAATAATAAAAAGTATACGTTACAAGTTAATTCGGCCCAATTATGGTCATTTAGATAATTTTATTAATATTGCAACAGGCCAGAAATGTACTAGACACTTATAATTTTTATGTGACACTTATAATTTTTTAAATGTGAATTTTATTTTGTAATTTTATTAGATGAATATTATTCTCCTAATTATATTTTTTTGTTCAAAACGATCATCTTCTGCTTGTAATCATGCTGCTGCTCTTTGTACCATGCCTTTGTAGAATGCAGCTAATTAATTTGCCCAAGTTTAATGAAATTTTCAATAAATAATAAAACCATAAGGATAATGTTCAAGATTGTATAACAATAAAATTCACTGATAAAATTAAAAATTAAAAATGTCTGGTATTTTTCGCTTGTTAATAATAAAATTATCTATGTATATCTGATAAAATGTGTAGGAATAAAATTGAGTAATAGTGCAACAAATTAATCTACCAGAATGTCGTAAAATCTTTAACACAAAAGTTAATTGAATGAGAACACGTTTGTAACGGCTCGCTGCTGTAACAAGCTTGTTAGGAACAGAATTATATTGAATATGAACGTCGTTGTTCGAAATGTCACGCTGCTCCAAAACACCCGCCATTGCCTGTTCAAAGCTACCGCGAAATTAACGATCGCGATCAAATGGCATTTTGTGCGCACTAGAAAAATGTCAGAGGGCCATAAACGGGTTCATAGTAATTGCCAAGGTCGTCGCAAATATTGCCGATTGATCGGCGAGTCCGGCGGCATCCGGTCCTTCGACGTGATTACAAACGTACGATCATTAGTAACGCGGACTCATTACGCTTACGAGCGGCAGACGATAGTCATTGCTCTTTTCTCGATGAAAAACGCATAATTGCCCACCGGCAGCGTCGTAAAAATACTACATCATATCCGCCATGGAGGTACGAGATCGTTATAGAGACATGAAAACGGATTTTAGCAAACGATTGCAAAAACGAATATAGTTGAGGATGAGCGAGAATTATTGCAATGTAAACGTAAAAACTTTGTTTATTAAATAACGTACAAATATCAAATTACAAAATGCTCAAATAATTACATAATTAATTCGAATTTCGAGCATTAATTATACATGATTATAATTCCAGTGTTAATATCTAATTTTAATAATTTCAATAGCCAATTAATAAAACGTATCCTGACATAATACATCGCAAATGAAGCAACGGCACTTTTCTACGCCACTGGCGTAATCGTGCACACTCGTTAGAAGCGCGAGACCTCTTGTACGAGGCTTATGCACACCGACACACGTGAGGTCTTCTATCGGTATACACGGTGTCTTGAGTTCAAGGCGAGAGACGCGGTGTAGATATCCCGCGCGTCCGAGAATCTCGAAGACGCGTGTGGCGAATTACATCATACGACGTGGAGAAGAAGAGGTCGATGAAAGCAACAATACCGCGAAGAGATGTGCCGCGGCTCTGCCCCTGGGCCAATGTAACTCTCGGAAGGAACCGAAACCTGCTTCGAATTTCAAAACGCGCCACGCAAACGTGACGCACATGGAATTCCGGCGCCCGACGGTTTTATCTCCTCCGGCGAGGGCGCAATAGCGATAGCGGGAGCTGGAAGCAACGAGCTCGTCATGTATATTGGACGCGCCGTCTCGGTCCGGTGTGGAAAAGCATTCATTTCACGCGGAACGGTGTTTATATTTCAACGCAATTTGGAGTCGCCGTTTAAGGCAACTCATTCGATTTTCTGCTCCGTCGCAGATAAGCGCGCCTAATCGCCGCGGATTATGGTAGCGGTGTAAATAACGATCGCGTGCTGGCTATGTTCAGCATATTGCTCGACCGTGACGCGATACTCTTCACACTTCAACACACTTCGGTTACAAGAATAAGAAACGTAATGGCCGTACGTAAAATATCAATAAACCCGAATATAAAATTTACGTTGGTGCACGATGCTTGGCCGTGGTGATACAACGCGAAAGAGCAATTTTACGATGTTCATCGAATTTAAATTCGCGAACGAACATTTCGCTTAATTCGGTGATTAATTTTGATTTAGAGAATCCGAGCTTTAAATCGCAATTTTCTCGAGCGATCCCTTGGAAATTTTAGCAGACAGTGTACTCGTAGAGTAGATGCTGGTACGCCACAATGGTATCGCGAGAGATATGGCGCGCTCCTCCCTCGCGGGTGTATCTCGCGAGTATTGATATCATCGTAACTTGGCCGCTCCTCCTGGAATTCCAGATAGAGCGAGTTGAGAGCCGCTGGCCGATGGAACGAGCTAACGAACGACATCATTCGTCGGATATGGAGAACCGGAGGTTTCCTTCGAGATCGAAGGTCACACGATTCTCGCCACGTCCCTGTGCGAACCATCTTTTTCTCCACCCGCTCAGAACTCCCCTCCTTTTTATCGGTCCCGAAATCTCCATACACCTCCAGGCTACTTCGCTTGCATACGAAGTCATCCCTGACGCGTCTCGTACATTCTTCCGAAATATTGAGATATCTCGTGTCCGAAATCCATCTCTGACCCAGTGAGAAATAACCTATCGAATCGATATCAATGTCGAATGGCATCGAAATGATATCAGTTTGATTTCGACATCGAATCGATATCGATTCGATATCGATTGCGTTATCATTCCTCACTGGGGATATTTACTCGTTTCAAGGAGGCGCGTCCTCATTCATAGTCAATTGGAAATTGATTACTTTTATTTCTTTGCAAGGAACATGAGGATTTCAAGTACTTAAGAAAGAAGTTTGAGTTTATTAGAAGTTCAGATTCTGAATTCTGATTCAACTGAAAGGTAATTCCTACCGCGACCTAAGAACCCATAATTCCAGAACGTGCTCCATGTTTTACTAATAATAGCAGATAATTAGTAGTAAATAATGCAGTTTAACAATCTGTCCACCGAACAATATAATGAGCGTCGTAATTTGCTTGGGAGAAAATTCTCACGATCAGTAAATCATATTGAGGTTGGAAGCTCATGCGAATAATCGAGGCATCGTCATCCGTAACCTTAAATCCGCAGTACGTCCTTGTTCTCCACTTGGCCGCGCCGGTGAGTTGGTAGCTAGCCAATGCTCTTCGTAGGTAAACCCTTTTAGTGCTCTGAACCTCGGCAAGACTTTTCTCCGGTGTGGTGCATCGTCCGGTCCGTTGTAAACTGCGTCAAGTACCAAACCGGCGACGGCTACCATACCTGGCAGTACCAGCGGTCTGTACCAGGCTCGGTCTTCCAGGATTGTAAACAGGCGGTAAGAACCGGGGAAACCAGACGGTAGGCAATGTCGTAGACCCCTCCTCCACGACATCTCGGCATCCCCCTTCCTCCCCGCCCCCTCCCGCCTGCTGACCCCCTAGGCCTGCATCTTGGCGCGCACGGTAGTACAGCGATGCAGCTGCAGCTGCACTGATATTAACCCGAGCGCCGAGGTTCTCCTATGCGACGAGTGTGAGACCAAGTATAATGTAATGGCGGTCGGTCGCACTCGATCGAGGAAAACTTGGTGGCTGCGGGGAAGATGGAGGGCTGGTTCGCATCAACGTGAGGTCACGGGAGATCTCCGCGGGGTAGGAGCACACGAAGAGGGCTGCATGGGAAGGGAGGGGGCGGGAGGAGGGAAGAAGGGTCGGATCGTGCCTGGTAAGGCGCCTGTGTGTGATGTTCGTTTACTTTGACGGGGTAGGATGCCGGATTATCGGCTTTGCGGCGAGATCGATTTGCCCTTTGAGGCTGAACCCTTCCGCGTTGAGAAGCAGCTATGACTCCGCTAGACGCTTTGAGATGTTATTGGTTAAGTGAATTCAGGAAATTACGGGCAATCACCCTATCTATAATGCATAATGAGGGTGAAATGTAAAAGGTAGCGAAATCCTTCTAATTAATTTTTGATAATTTTCTTATTAGCACAAAAATAATTCTCTCGAGGGATTACAGTTTAATTTATTAGATGCTTTTCTCCGTTATGTTTTAATAGGTAACGCAGAACAAAGTTATACAATTTTTCACTGAAAGGAAAAGCCGACCCGAGTTAATCATTTTACCACATGAACTTTAACCGCTCGCATGCCTAAAATTCTCTCCACTCGCTGCGATGGCGTGTAATTAATATAATCACGTGCTCGACGAAAGAGGGCAATTATTATGATTCAGCACAAACAACGAATTATGTACGCGGGCGCGTTAAGTTAAACGATCGTGACATATTGTCCTCGTCGTCGGACGCGAATTACTTCGAGTCGTGATCCCGGTGCACGCACATGCATCACTCAACCGTGTATCAGCCGCACGTCTTCGGATCGTGGAAGGGAAATGCGATGGGATCGCGTGCAAGGGGTTGTAACGGGACTCCGCCGAGTCCGTAGCGGTTGAGCCGATCGATCGAGGATTGAACAGCGATCGGCAACGAGCGAGACGCGAAAAAATGTCGCCGTGACACTCGCTATGCCGCGCCGTATATTGCGCGAACAGATTAATGACTGTAAACGGTCGCGATCGGTATTCTAGATCGGATTAGGCTGAAAGGGACTGCATCTTTTAAGAGAATCTAGTCTGGAGATGTAGAAAGAGCAATTTTTTTATTTGTTTATTTTCAGAATTTAATAATTCAGTTTTGATGTAAATTTAATATTATTTCTAATAAAACATGTCACGTTCTAAACATATTTTAAAAGTACGTTTAAAACACGTTAAAAAAAGTGTTTTTGAATTTTTTTACAAAAAGTAATTTTAATATGTGGCATTTTTGGACCAGTGAAAACTGACTAAATATTGTTTGCAAAATACTTTCTTATTTGTATTTAAAATAATTTTAATTAAAAAATGACGATTCCTTACTTATTCGTAAAATATTATCAAAAATGTACATATATAAAACTCTATTTTCTTTTTCTCGAAAAACACAATGAATATAAATTTTATTTAGAAAAAAGAATGTTTCATTTAGAATTTATATTCAATTGGAATTAAATCCATAAAAACTGTACGAAGAGTTTTAGGATCTTAAAAAATTTCACTTCCGGTAATGATTGTCGGTGTCGAAGGTTCAGAAATCCTTTTCTCCGGCATGTTTTATGAGATCGGCATGTTAACATAGGGCCGCCCGCGCACGTCGCGACGTCGTGTCGTGTACACGAGAGAACGGGTTATTAACTCGTGGCAACGAATTTCCAAGCGGCGTATTTGGTGGGGTTTCTACCTGCGGCGATAGCGATGGACTCCGTGCACGCGCGCCGCGGCGCTCTCCAGTCCGCGAAGAGCGCTCCGACGCGAAGGACGTGGGAAAGATCGATTCGCCGTCGCAGCGCGGTTCTCACTTCGTTTCGGTCCTGCGATGAGACCGGCGGCGCACGACCGGCGAGAAACCGGCTCCGAAAATCGCCGCAGACGCGGGCGCGCCGAAACTCGTCCTTGAAGCGATCTCAACGCGAACGATCCGAGATGACGAGATGCTGACAAGAGAGATCTGTTTTGGCACTTGCCAAAAATTCTTCTAATTGAGCCGGAGAGACGTGAACGTGTCATAAATCAGTGGTGATCCGAAGGATCCAATGATCAAGATCTTCTGAATGTAAAGAGCTGACTCTAAGCGTGCGTTTACCTGGGTGCATTTATCGGCGAGTGGTCCGTGTCGATCGATCGGTACAAAGATTCGCGGTGAAGACGCTGTTGAGAGGGATCGCGGACAGTACTCGAGACACAACGGTTCCTCGGCCACTCCGCATTCTTCTGCTCGTAAAGGAGATAAGTCGCCTGGCGCGGGGCAACCGGTCGTCGCGTCGTTCGCGATCGATCTCTCGTTACCCCTCGGATCGATGCAAATCTCCGCCGAAGGTCGTCGAACCCGGTGTTAACGGCGACCTTGGCGTACGCCCGAAAATCGAGAGTCCTCGCGGAAACGCGCGCGCGCACGCGAGCGCGTGCCAAGGACGAGATGCGCCATTTTCGAGAACCGATGCAGGGAGGTGAACGATCCTCGGAGTGTTCCGCCGCAGACCGGTAATGGGATACCAGAGGTGACGGCAAGATGAACGGTCACAGCTCCACCAATGAGGTACTCGCATTGCGTATACGGTTCTTTTCTCTCTTTCTCCTCTCGTTGTGTATCTTGCCGCCTCATTTTTTTGTCCTCTCTCTCTTTCTCTCTCTCTCTCTCTCTCTCTCTCTCTCTCACCGTGTATCTTCCCTCACCGCGATATGTGCTTTAGATATTTAAATCACGGTGTCCGTTCCATTCTTGACTGACGATCTCGAATCGCGGATTAATCCCGCCCCGCTCAAGGTAATCCTCGGGGTTCTTAACAGGCTCCAAAGAGAGAACACATCCGTAGCGCTCGTAGATCCTCTTTGATGTTCAGGTTCTCAACGCGTCAGCCTTGATGTTGATCCTTGTACCGATGTGCGATTACAGTTGATAAGGATAGTGGTAATCGCGATGTGCTGTTATAAAACGAGAACTTTGCTGATGTAAACACATATTTCAAGATTGCCTCTTAAATAAATACACGTTAGATAAATACCCCTTGAACGATGTGAAAAATTACAGATTACGTATATATCATATATAAGAATTCATTATATATATGAAGAGATCGATTATATCTATATTTTATTTCTTTGAATTATTACTTATATTCACTACGTGTACATACACGATTTTCAGAGTGCTTTAATTATTACATTGAATATTCTAGGCAAATTAAAGATGTAAAGATGAATGTATCTGCATCTATTATATTTATATGCTCAAACCAACTAAATTATTTATTATTATTACAAACAAAAGTGTATCAGAACTATACTAAAACCTTTATATTACACGTATTATACACCGAAGAAAAAGTCTAGTTATAACTGCCAAATGTATAGTGAAATAGTATTAATGAAATATTTTATCAATATAACCAAAAATAATTTCATTTTATTAAATGTTTAGTAAGTATTATCAAATCTGGTATAGGTTACTAAACATTTAGTAAAATAAAATTATTTTTTGTTATATTGATAAAATATTTCATTGATACTATTTCACTATACATTTGGTAGTTATAACCAGACTTTGTTTTCAGTGTAATGAAACTTTTAAGTTTTACTTCCACAGAATCCATAAGAAACTAGTTTCCCGAATAAATTTGTATTTATATCAAAATATGCGCTATAGGAAAGGTTACGTCATATCTTTTTCATATTTGTGGCATGCAAATTCTTCTCAGCGTTGCCGTTGGACGTGCAAATGCTCCGGCAGGGCAAATGTCTGTTATGTATCAAAATGGCGCTCCTTCTTCCCTCGATTTCTCTGTCTTCCGCCGACTGCTGCCGTCTTTCCCGCCGCCTCCCCCTTCCTACCCCCGTGTCGCCCGTCGCGATTTCTTCTTGTTGCGTTCTAAATTCGCCGC
>QKQZ01030004.1:0-28097 GCA_003595255.1 Solenopsis fugax | reverse complement strand
GCGGCGCCTGGTGATTGAACGTTCGCGAACGGGCGCGAATTGAGAGGTGCGCGGAGTGGCGAGCGAGTGGAAATAGGAATTGTTTGATTGCGCGGACACGCGCGTGCGATCGGCGCCCGCGTAACATGACAGCGCACGGCGAGAGATTCGCGCGCGACGACGACGACGTAATAAGACGTCCCCGACGCGGCGACGGGGACAGCGAATAGCACAGTGATTTTGACGCGGTGAGATGCGTGCACGAGACACGCGATATCTGTATGACGTGAATTGACGAGTTTATTTTCATACCTTCTCCAGTTAAGAAGCCGTAACCTCGGTGTGTGTCTCTGTGCCTCTGTGCCTGTGTGCGCGCGCGTATGCAACGTTATAGGAAAATAATTGGATATAACGCACATTACTACTTAACACACCACTGACCGGCGATGTATCGGCTTGTCTTTTATTGCTCGTTGTCTTTTATTCTCCGATGACGCGATCACTCGTGTTTGGAGAGGCATAGAGTTCGAATCGTCGTGCAAAGAATTTAATTGTCGTTGCTCATATTTAAAATTGATAAAATTTGCTTTACAAAATTTGTCATCGTGTTTATCCTTTATTTTTTTTTATCATAGTTTATTTTTCCCTCCTTTTGTGCATTGCAAACGAAATTTTCCCGTCGAATTAGCTTTGAAAAATAATCGAACAGAGACATTGATTTCTGCATAAAATGTCAATAACACGTTAACATTCGTCTCGTAATGAATCTCTCGAACCATGTGTTAATGATTTGTTTATCATGATTTTGATTCTCTGTGGCATCCTCAGAACGATAAAAGGATTTAGAGAATGGGAGATGTGTACATCCAAAGAAAAGTCATGTTTAAATTGACGAAATCGTTTCTTTAACTTGGGTTTTTTTTTTTAAGTTGAAGTGAAAATACCTTTGAGGAAAATAAAAATTATTTTGATTTCAAGAAATTATGTTATTAGCCTTCTTTAAAGTAAATAAATCATTTGTTCAAATTATTTGTTTAATTTAAACAAACTATTTCTTTAATTCTAATAAAAGGAACAAACAAAAAATTTTTTCAAGTAAGAAAAAAACTTTTCTTTAACCGCATAGCAATGCACACATTTTTTCATCCAAATATTTTTTTTACTCGTCTAAGAAATTTTTTCTCTGGGTGTAGAGTTTACATTTTTAGGAACTACATCATTTCTAATTCGCAGCAACGGTTTTCTGTCATTGCATGGAAAAAGCAGTAAAAAAAAAACAGATATTACATGAGTCAGTCAGCAAGTGACCGCAAAAGTGGTATAATCTGCGAGCGAAATGTCAGCTGATTACTTTGAGGATTAGACGAGTAAATTGCACCTTTTCTCGATAAATAGTTAAGCTGTAAGTACACCAGAGAAAACTGTCCAATCGGATTATCCTTTCAAAAGTAACAAACTGATATTTACGACCATTTAGATCGGGAAAAAAAATCTGACGATTTATTAGCAATAAAACCATCAGAATGTCCGGAAATGAACGGAAAAAATATATCTGTCCGTCATTTTTTTGAACGGATTCTGTTTATTTCCGATGATTTCATTTCCCAATAAACCGTCGCGTCGTTGGATCTAAATGGTCGTAAATATCCGTTTGTTACTTTTTGAAAGGATAATTCGATCGTACAATTTTTTCAATGATATTTATGCCTATTCATTGAGAAAAGGTACAACTCACTCGTCTAATCCTCAAAGTAATCAGCTGATTTCGTTCGCAGATTATATCACTGCGGTTACTTACTGACTGAGCCATAAATAAATGCATAAAAAAATTTAGTGATATTTAAATATGCAAATAGATGAAAGAACAGAAGAAAAATTAGTATCAAATCAACAATCATATTCTCACATATAAGCAAGAGTATAAAATCTTTTTGAAAAAAAATTTGAGATAATTTTAAACAGACATAACTTACGTGAAGAAATAAAATTCTTCATGTAAGAAATAAATTTCTTCAAGTAAACAAGTTGTCTGTTTGAGATTATAAAATTTTTTTAAGGATTTTACACTTTTGCTTATATATATATGATTGTTGATATGACAATAATTTTTTTTCTGTGTATGATCAAATGTCGCCTACAGATCTTCCATTCTTTTTCTTCTTCTCAACTTGAAGACCGAGTAGAAATCTTTTGTCGCGTAACTTGGCGCGTCGAAAGAATCGACAGACAGACGCGCGACAGACAGTGCACGCGACCTGTTCGCGGCGAGACGATGCGAGTCTGCAACTGTTTCCAAATTACGCACAATTCAGTGGGGAATTTGCCAGATTGAATCCACAGCGACTATTTATAATTGAAAACTGTCCGTGCGGACAGTTGTTATGCACGCCGCGCGTCGATTCTCCGAAGCCGCGGTGTATCGCGAATTTGCACCCGCGGATGTATAAATAAATAAATAAATACGCGGTGGTAAGACGCGCGGATGAAGCGTGTCTTCCTTTTTTGCGCGCGCGCGCGCGAGAGAGCAGACACGCGGAAATCTCGCGGGAGCGTAAAATTCCGCGATTTTTGCGTCAGTGGGTACGATTACCTACCAGGAATTGTCGATGTCGGTGCAACGCAATTGCGGTATTACTTCTGCACCGGTCGGTGCCAGGGATAATGCATTTTAGACGTCCGCAAACGTTTACTTAATATAATTCGTGTTATTAGGATACGCGCGCGTTTCGCATATATTGACGTTCTCGCACGCCTAATGGACAGCCGTGTTATTTTATACGAAAAGTTCATGTTTGCACAATTATATCTATACAGGACGTCCGGTAGGAAAATACCTGAAAGATTGCATACCTCGAATACGGGAGAGATCGCGGAAGTTCTCTGAAAAATTAACAGAACGTGACCTGCAGCTCGTGTATAAAATGTTAAGGATAAACGTCTGCTTTGAGATGGACAATCTTTCGGAAGAATACGAAGCCATAAATAATCACACAATAATAATAATGAGAATTAATCTCTCTCTTCCGAGAGATATGAACGGATGATAAAACTTTACTCTTCATTTCATTTCGAACAGATTTTGTTCCGACGGAATATTACAATAATTACGGGCCACGCGACTCGAGGATTAAAATGTCAACGGTAAAGAATGGCCCTCGAGATTTTTATATCGGTTTTAAAAATAAAAAAAGAAGACAAAGATCCTTGACGTTTAATTTCTCATACGCATTAGCTGCCGATCACTTGGTACATAAAGTTTTATACGTGTTTACGTTCTTCACGACCTCGACAGGCTGAAATAAGTTCAAAGGAACTCTCAAAGTAAACGATTCGCCTTTGTGCCACGAAGTGACGAATTATCTAAATAAAAAGAAAATGTAGTTCATGAGGGATCGCGCGATGGATGACAGCCGCGGACGCTGCGAACGCGTGAAAATTCGAAGCGGACGCGAGAGGGTACCGTAAGCCATGCTAAGGAATTCCCTGAGGAGCACGGCGATGGCCTCGTCCGAGCCGTCGACGCCAGCGAGCCCCGGCCCTAGCAGCCCTCTGGGCTTCGAAACACCCAGGCCACGCAAGAAGCTCTCCTTCAAAGAACCGGAGGCCTTCAACTGTTTGAAACTGCGTAAGCCGTCGGTACGGCCGAAACTGATCCTCGCGCAGAACAGCGTCGACGAAAGCTTCGACGAAAATCCTTTCGAGGAGGAAAACGAGGACCTCGATGAGCTCGAGGTAAAACCATTATTCAATCGTGACTTTATTGAACACGAGGAAAACAATGTCTGCCTAATGCCTATTTCTACCAACGCAGATTAACTTTAATCTTAGTTCAACTTACTCTTTATCCTTTTCCAATTTTTAAAACTAAAGAAAGATAAAGAGTAAGTTAAACTGAGATTAAAGTTAATCTGCGTCGATAAAAATAGACATAAACGATTGAACGGAGTTGTCGAGAAATGGTTGACATAGGAAGCTCGCTAATGTCTTCGCAATATCATTCATTGCTCTAAGAGTTTATAATTTTATTTTATTTTATTTTTCCTATTGTATGGTAGTAATGCAATGTAGTTCTGTGTAAATTCGCGAACTTGCATGTGAGATAATTGGATCTCGCGAGAAAATAAGATAAATCTGATTTAATTAGAGTCAAGCGATGAGGGTAGTCAGAACGGTTGGGCAAGCTTTCGAAGTGTGCCATAAGTTAAGCATAAACAACACTACGGAGGATCGAGGAGAGAAAGACGGGGAGAATCACGCTGAAAATTACGGTGATGTTTACGAGGACCAAGACGAAATTCCTAACGAGCAATCTCAGCCTTCTCCGCCGCCGGTGCATAAAGGTGAATGTCAATGATAACTACATCTCGATCCTTGGTGTACTCTTGTCTCTTTCGATTTTATTTTATAATTCCACGATAGAAGGAATTTTAACAAAATCAGAAAAAAGAATAGATTCTTTTTCAATCCTTTTATTTTCATCTTTGCCGCTGTAACGCCCGTCGCTTCTCTCGTGTTTCAGACATATCATTATTGGGGGATACTGAAGATTCGGTTCCCGAACAAACGTCCGTTACCTGTCTACTTCGATCACACGATGGACCGGCGACGACAACCTCTACCTCACCAATCAGGCAGTCGCCGTCGGTGAGACAATTACAAATGTATAAATAGGACTAGATTGGCGCGTGCTATATTTAAAAATAAAATTATCATTAACCGAATCTGTACTACGCAAGTGAAAGATACTTTGTGGAATGCTTTGGCAGCTACGATGAAGTCAAAGCCTTAAAATAAAATAGCTCGTTGTTTTGCTCTTGCTTTACGGGTAGCGGTATTGTTTACCGCTTTTCAAGCTCTACCACTGGTTACAACTCGTAAATTCTAAAACGTCTCTTTGCGCTCCATTTTGCAACATTGTGTCTTACCTCTTTATGGATTCCGAGACAATTTTCAATTCGCACACTAGGAAGTAATAACTTTTTATGCCTAATAGTTCCGCGTTTATACGCTTTTTCCTTTGTAGATGTTGGTATTTGTTTGCAATAGCGTGTATAATTTGAAGGTGTCGATTTATTTATTTTCTTTTTTCCTTTTCATAGGGCACGGTGACCTCCGAGTGCGGAGGTTTATTGGTGGGAGGCGAATTAACAGCCCTGAAACACGAAATACAGCTTCTGCGTGAACGTTTGGAGCAACAGAGTCAACAAACCAGAGCTGCCGTTGCCCATGCGCGACTTCTTCAAGATCAGCTGGCGGCGGAAACGGCAGCGCGCGTCGAAGCTCAGGTATAAATAAGTGAATCAATTACCAGAACACATAAATATTTCGCCAACACTTGCCTACGCGCGATTTATCGCCGTACAATCGATCCTAATCTATCGAAGCGTCTTAATTTGTCAAGGCGAACTTAATTTAACAGAAGCAGACGATTTATACGTTTGATAACTATTTTTTTTTTTTTCTATCTTTTTATCGCGTCCTTCGATCGATCCATGTACTCATCCCCATAAAAATGCTAAAAGAGAACGCTTGATGAAATGTTCACGATTAATCATTATTGTAATTTTGATAAGCAAAAGAAAAGACAATTTCGGGATTCTACTTTCGATTACATTCTATCCTTTTATCGTATTCTTCAAACGATATTATTCGCATACTCCCTTCACAAAAATGCTAAAGAAATTTTTGACAAAATGTAATCAGTATCGTAATTTTGATAAGCAAAACAACTTTGGCAGTATCAGGATTCTACTTTATAATTGTGGATTGCGATTGTTCTTCGTTTCAGGCGAGGACGCACCAACTTCTAGTACAGAATAAGGAACTGCTAGAACATATAAGTGCGCTGGTGGGCCATCTGAGGGAACAGGAGCGTGTTTCTGGTGGTCACGTCACCTCGCAATCGCAAATTCCGACGCTTGCGTCCATGCAACAGAACACGGCGGTTTCCGACCTGTCGGGCCTCGGCCAGGTAACGCTCTACCGAATTCCATGACACGAGTGCTCCGGTGGAGTTTGGAACGAACTGACCGAAAAACGGCGTTGCATCTCGATTAACGTTTAACAGAATGCATCTTGTACTTCTTTTTTTTTCTCTTTGTCTCTCTTAATACCGTTATCGCCTTTTGTACCGATTTCTCCTTTTTTTAACTTTATAATAAAACGTTTTGTACACACTTTTGGTTTTGCACCTCCCCTACACATTACACTTTGTATCGGCGAATGTGTGCGTACTTCCGAATGTGTAATGTTTCCTTTTTTATGTCCTGATGACTTAGCGATGCACGCACTATGTTTTAGGCGTTTTCGTTTGGTGCCGATAAGACGTCGACGGCAAAAACAACCGTAGCCTCGACTATTTGCATTTTTTGCGCGAGCATTTCCGCTTCGACCCTCACGGCGCAAAAATTACGAAACAACAATCAGAAAGATCGCTGATCGAAATCTGTACTAATCTGCACCGGTAAAAATAATCGGGGGGCGAAAGAGTTTTTGTCACGTTGCGAGAGCGATTTGACGCAGTGCGTTGCGTATATATTTTGTCTTTTGACTTACACGTGCATTTGCATTGAGGTATCTAATTGCGAGATGTGAATTTCATGCTAAGATACGACTAATCTAATAACAAATTAAGCACCAGTATGACGGTGTTGTCTAACAGGTCTTCACACGGGATTTCGGAGTGCGCGCTGCCAACGAATGCTAGGTAATATTATCACTCATTACTAAAATCTATCGGTGTAAACGATCACAGTCAGACATCGAAAGATGGCTCAGATCCAAAATATCTAACAAAATACCCCAGAATAGAAAGAGGTAAGAGAACAAAGATCCACAAATAGCAGAATTTTAGATTTATCTAAAAGAAATCTTTCGGATAATTCGCATTTTCTAATAAATATTTATTTAAAAATTCACAATACACGTTCAAATTCATATATAGTTAAATCCGAGTTTAAAAAAAAATCAAAATTATATAATATGTGTACAGAGTGATCCTTGATTATATGTCAACGCTTCGTAAATCAAATTTTGAACTCAAAACATTAAAATATCCATATGTATTAAAGAACATGCGTGCTTTATAATAGAAGAGCACAAATTTAAAAAAAAAATTTATTATAACTTAGAAAATATCAAATCTACGATCTACATCGATATGACATTTCTCTTGTTCTATAATAGATTCTGGATTCATTTCTAAGCAATATAATCAAGAGTCATCTCTGTATGAGAACAAGTATATAATTACATAATAGCTAAAAAACAGGACAATTTTATATCTCTCGAATATCGTGGGCTTCAAAGATCTTGTTCCCCAAACTGCGTATTCTCGGATAGTGTCAACGGACCGGGGGCCAGAGTTCGCCATGGGAACTGGATCCACCGACCTTTCCGTACTGCACGTATCCACCGGAATCGCTGTATTCCGGTGGTCTCGGCGCCCTGGGAATCCAGAGTAATAACACCGCGGATCAGTTGCAGTTCCAAACGCAGCTGTTGGAAAGGCTGCACAACCTAAGCCCGTTTCAGTCCCAGAGATCGCCCTATAATACACCGTCGCCCTATGCGATGGGCCCAACTCTACTTCTACCTCCGTGCGGCGGACCGACGGTGAGTCATCCCTCGTTCCTAGGCTGATTCTACACGTAGATGTTTTAATTTTGTTACAAGTAAATCCATTAACAGTCAAATCACAAAAATTATAACAGTTTTCGTATTTTCGACAATAAATAATAATTGATAATCTTCATTTTAAATATTAAAATTTTTAATGCTATTTAGGAAAAACACACACTCGACAGCACAAATCCGCTTCGTTAATTTTTGAAAGATTTTTCTTGCAACTTTTTCAGAATTCAGCCCAGTTGTCTCCAAATTCTGCATCCCTGCGAATCTCTCAACCGAACAGTTTCTCCTCGTCGCCGATCATGGCTCACAAGCTCGAAAACTACGGGATGGATAATTCTGACAACGCTTTCATAAAGCCCTTGCCGTGTACCAATGATAAAAACGCGGTTCATCCATCGACTGACATTAAAGTCAAGCAAGAACGCTCGAATCTACACGATTCTTCCGAAATACCTCCGATAATTTTGGACCCCCCACCGCAAGGCAAACGCACGGACAGTACGATGCTCAAGAAAGCGAGCACGAAGCAAAGTTCAATGGCTCACGGCACGCAGGACCACAAGAACAATTTGCAGAGTCCGAAAGGCCTGGCGACGATCCTGCGATCCTCAGGTCCGCCGCCTTCCCGCACGACGAGCGCTCGGCTACCCTCGCGCAACGACCTGATGAGCGAAATGCAGCGAACAACTTGGGCTCGTCACACGACCAAATGACGGAACACTGTCCAGTACAATAACGCGAATCTGCGTAACCTTCGGCTCCGATAAGCGAAGCCAACAATTTCGTTAGAATTCGAAGAAAACACATGTTTCAAGGATATTATCATGTCATGAATCACGAAGGAAGTTACACGTGAAGGAAGGCTTGAGAACCTTTGATCTAACGGATGACAGGGTTTGCATTTTTTCCTCGGTCGCTCAAAGTCGAATCCCATACGTCATATTATAGAGATTTCTAAGATGTATAGTATATGATTTTTCGATAAAACTGAATTCACGTAGAAAAACTGTCGAACGAGTTGTCACAAGTAAAAATTTGTTGCCAATAAGAAATGTAAGAATTTTGAGAATATATATATCTTTTACAAAGATTTATTAGAGCTCTAGATCACTCAGTGCAGAGTCAATAAATCATCGTAGCGTAGTGATGTTTCTATGACGAACGTGAAAATCGTGATTTCGACAGATTGTACATTCGTTTGCATCTTACGAGTAACGTCCGCGGAGTGTTATTAAAGATTGGAACGGTAGTCGCGTTCGGGCGAATTATAGTGGATGTATACCTCACATACGTGTCCGAAGAGACAGTAATTCGTACATTTATTCGTATCATCGCGACATTTACAGTGTACTCCCATGTATAAAAAAAATCGCCAGATTAGCGGACGAACTTGTGCCAAAAGTACCAATCGTCTTAAGAGAGTTTATTTTCAGTATATTTTTAAGTGATGTAAAAATAAAGATAAGCGTGATCACAGAGTTGCGGCAATTATGTACTTATCTCCTATACTTCCCCCTTCCTTACGCATCTCATTATCATTATAACGTATTTAGCTATTACTCAAACAAAGCTTTAAATTAATTTGGTGCCCACCGCATGGAAAAACTTAAAACACAAATACAGTAATATTCTATTAAGGTGATTTTTCACTTTACTTATAATCGTTTCCTTCGCCTTGGTCAGCCTTGCCCTTGGTTTAGCACTGAATAATTACATTCGTGATATGATCTAGTATTTCTCGAGAAAAATAACGCCAATTTGCGTGTGAGCGGATAAAACGGTCATTAAAGCGATAAAAAGGGAAATGCGTGCTGGGGCGGCTTTTAACATGCATACGTTAATGGCACGACGAAACATTATTGCGTATGTGCCGATGGCCATTCATGTTCCAACAGACAGTACGCCGGCAGATCGTCACAAGTGGCGGATCAGATCATCTCCGCAGAATATTAAATCGAGTTGTCGGGTCTTTTCTCTCTTAATAATCTTGTAACGCGTAAATCACACTGTGCGTTGCACAGTTGTACACGTTGATTGAAGTGATACCAATCAAGTTTCTCAGTCTTCCTGTACTTGATCTGAAACTGTTACATTAACTAACAGTTTCAGTCCAACAAAGACATCCAATTTCATTTCCTCGTTTTGCATGTACTATTAATATTTCTCGGGATATAATTAATATTGGAAATATTGTCGTCTGTGACGTACGGTATGCAAGCTGACTCAACTCGGTCAATGGACCAGGCGAGAATTCCTGGTATTCTAAGACTAGACAAAACGTCACGCTCTTCTGGCTTTAAAGCCACGCCTCGGACATTGGTTATGCAGGTATTTCACATTTTATCAAGAATTTTTGTCTTTTGTTACTCTCGATTACTTCTATCATAAAAATGGACACATTATGTATATTTTTAAGTGTGTATTTTCTTCGAAGATCTTATTAAAACTGTGCCGACTTATATTTAAACTGTTATTAATTTTTTTTTTAATCTAAAAGAGAACCAAAGATATAAGATAGTTATAGAACATAATATATCGAAGATATTTTCTGTAGTTAAAATAACAAGGACATAATCATTGCTTAAAGCTATTTTAATGTTCGGAAATAAATTGGATAAAAATAAAGCTTCTCTGATTGTTTTAGTTCGATTGTTTCATTTCTCATATCTTGTTTCTCGCCCATTATTCTCTCTCTCTCTCTCTCTCTTTCATACACACACCGTTTTCAAACAATTTCGTAAATTAAAGTGAGGACTAATTTGCAATCGATCGCCGAAGCTCGCGAGCATTAACGAAAATTACGTCGGACGATGCGCAGCATGGGAATGATTTTCGTGGGATCGCGTGTAGCACGGTATACACGATAGTAATCATTCCCCTCGAGGAAAGTGATTACCAGCGAAGTAGAAGGGTGGAGTCATACAAAGAACGAAGAATATAATGACCATGGCTATTAACGTGACCCGACACTCTTTGGGTTCTTGCAATTTTTGCAAACAGCAAATATTTTTTCGATGTAGTCAATTGTCTAAAATGTTGCGAGACAGCATTGGAGGCACAAACACTGCTCTGCTTACGTGAGCTTAAATTTGAATAGAAAACACAAGCTTCGGCATATTTGTTATTTAATAAAAAAAAAATTATTAAATATAAAATAGCATGCTTTCCATCTTCAAAATTGTATATCGAAATCGTTAATACCGAATGTTTTTTATTCAAAATATATGTCTTAAGTGATATAAAAGAAAATAATCTTAAAATGTATATTTTATAAGATTATATACAAAGAATCTCAATTTTATGACAAAAGCACGACTATCGCAGACACGTTGATCAATGTCCCGGGTAGGATGTCTAGGGGTGTGTCGCGTCGCGTGTGACCTCAAATTAAGGATTACCTGCAGACACGAAAGATAATCCGTGTGAACGAAAGGATTCAAGTCCTGTCGTGTTAAAAAAAAAATCAAGAAAAGGAAAGGCGAGATCTGAATCGTATAAAATCCATAAATTGAAACTAAGGTTCAGTAATATTTCAATAAATTCAACTCTCTGCGCACCACATATGAAGAACCTTCACTCACGGAAAGAACGGGTTTGCCACAATATCTAAAAATTGAGATACAGATCTGAAAATTATTTTGTTATAAATCATCAAAATAATTATGTAGAACGTTCGAGCTGGTTACTAGAATGTCAAATTCCTTTGCAGCATTGCATATTATGCTTAAAAATCCATAATTATTTTATGATCCAATAAAATTATTTTTAGATCTCTATCTAGTTAAATTTTTAAATTTCAGCAACATCTTTTCATGTATAAAATCTAATTTGTGCACAAAATTCAGGCTTTAGAAAAATTGTATTATAATTATTACTTATAATTTCTCAATGAAGATATAAGAACATATTTCGACTGAGCCGTTTATTTAATCGAAATCCTATTTCTGTCATCCCGTAATTAATGAGAGAAGCTCCCGATTTCGCTCGCAAACGGATTTTCACGTAAATGAGTTTCGTTTCAGCGATCTCATTGGGTCGCTGAGCTCTTCATTACTCGCGTGACTCAGGGAAATCTATATGATCGCTGTTCGAAGACAGTAATTGGTATCTTTCACCGTACGTAGGTGGGTCCGTCGTCATCCCTGTCGCAACCATCGGCCAGTCGACAGTCGGTTACGTTTGGTATTGTCGAGTGCCAGCGGGACGAGGATCTCGTCGAGAAGGATCAAAGGTCGCAAAGCGAAGATACGAGACTTCGCGACACGCAGCGTATTGCCGGTTAGTGAAGATAATTTTCTCTTAACGGAGAAATGTCGAAATGTCGAAATGTCGATGATAAGAGACTGAGGATGAAGGATTCTATCAAATTTTTTAATAAATCTATTTCGTATTTAAATGTCTAACTCATGGCAATTTTTGATGGATCCAAGGAGCGATATCTAACCGAGCGAGTCCGAGCGGAACCTCGCGAAACCCGGCGTCGATGGAGAAATTAACCGCGAATGGCGAAGAGAACGATAGCGAGGACGATTACTCGGCATCGGTTTGCGCGATTATGCAACAACGGAACTCGACACGACGGCAGAGCCGGCGGAAGCGACGCCCGTCGTCCCCGTTCGGCGTCGACAACATCGACGGCGTCGCGCGCCGTCGATCCTCGGTTTACACCACGAGCTCGGGAGAGTTAGTATTCGCAATTTCCAGATAACTAGAGTGGATTCAAATCCATTATTTTGGAGGTTCACTTTCATCGCAGAAATTGTGAACTGAAATTAAGTTAATAAGTTAATTATATAATTAAAATAAAACGGTATCTAGATCTTGCGGATTGTATGTACAAAGTTTATTCGCGCTCTAGTTCCTCATCTAGGAATCGACGATCCCCTTCACACTGCTAACATCATTGTAGCAAGAAAAGTATGAGTAACATTCCGCACTAAATACTATATGAAAAATATTACAAATTTCATTTATCATTCATAAGTACTTTTTCTACGTTGCCGTCTGTAAAATTTTCATGTGTGATGTAAATTTGAAGTTTATAGATTTTATCGCAAAGGTAAATATAGAAAAGAAATCATACATTATTGACAAAGGTATATTCCAAATAATAACATTATATGAATCCTTCTTTTTGTAATTACTATATTTTTTAAAAAGATTTCTTGCTATGTGGACCACTGAATTGCTACAGTGGCTATAACATAGTATCAAGTTTTAGCCATTAAGCAAAGTCTTGAATAATAATAAAATTAATAGCACGATAATTTCGATGGAGGAGAGCGGTAATCAGGAGCAGATTTTCGAGAACCTCAAGCTGCACAAGGAGGTTCTGAGCGGCATAAAGCAACAGCCTTGGTCTCTCCGACGTAAGATCAAGCTTGTGCGGCAAGCTAAAGCTTACATCAGACGACACGAAGGAGCTCTGCAGGAAAGACTCGCTCAAAGTCACAGCACCAAAGACGTCATAGCGCGCGTCTCACTTTTCATTACTAAGGTAGTCTCGCGTGATTATGCTAGCGGGAAAATTCAATAAAATAGAAAATTTTAAAACAACACACTATTATCTTTCAACTATTACCTGTCCAGAAGTGGCAGTATTTTCGACGCGAGCTGATCAATCTGCAAACATGGCTCGTACCTTGGCAGGTCCGTATCATGGAAATAGAATCTCATTTTGGTTCCGCCGTCGCGTCCTACTTCATTTTTCTCCGTTGGCTCTTCTGGATCAACCTCGTCATCGCGGTAACCCTTACGGCATTCGTCGCGATACCTGAAGTAAGATGATTCTAGTCAGTAGAAATAAAATTTTTTTCCCTTCAGACAGTTTATCAACCACCATAAATTAACAAAATATTTAACAGGACACTTACTAACTTCGTTTAACTCTTTATCAGGTACTGACCGCAAATGCAACTCTCGCCGGCGAGAGGAAGATTATGCTGGAGGAGGAGGTCGGCAAGTCGAAGGATCTGTTAACTTTATGGGAATTCCAGGGCGTGCTAAAATATTCCCCGTTCTTTTACGGATGGTACACCAATCAGGACTCGAATAGCAATTACAAACTACCTCTGGCGTATTTCGTCACCAATCTGGTCGTGTACACGTACAGCTTCGTCGCAATTTTGCGCAAGTACTAGCTACATTTCTTCTTGTCGTTGTATCTCGCAACACAGCTTCTTTTATGAACCTTGTGAATTGACAATCGCATTTTTCTAAATTCTTTAGATACAAAGTTAAAATGAAAAATTGGTACGTTAGAGAGATATTCTATACATTGTTTCTTGAAAGAAAATATACTGCGAAGGTATTCTAAACGGCATTATATTATTCCAGAACTATATCCCACGATACGTTAGAAAGTGACGAAGCTAGCACATGAGCATGGATGCCTTGTTTCAGAATGGCGGAGAACTCGCGTTTGAGTAAACTGACCGAAAAGGATGACGAATATGTCTTTTCGTGGAAACTCTTTACGGGATGGGACTTCATGATCGGTAACCCGGAAACCGCGCACAATCGTGCAGCCAGCATCGTGCTGGGCTTCAAAGAAGCTCTACTGGAAGAAGCGGAGAAGCAAAAGGATGAGAGAAAGTGAGTTCTCTCAACAATATTTTAACATTAAACAAGCCTTTAATTTTTGGTTCTACATATTGCAATACATATGTCTATTGTCTACTCCGATCGAAAGTGTTGAGCATTCTTGATGGACAGATCTTCCTAATGTTTGTTAAAAAAAAAATTGTGACCAAAGAACCAAATTCTATATTATTTACCATGTTTCGCAGCTGGAAAATCATCGCAATGCGGATATTCGTGAACGTGGCGGTGCTGACGTTACTCGCGCTGTCGGCGTTCGCCGTAATCGAGGTGGTCGGACGAAGCGCCAAGGAGATGGAGTCGCAAAATTGGTGGCGGCAGAACGAGATCACGATCGTGATGTCTCTGATTACGTATCTCTTCCCGTATGTCTTCGAGCTCCTCGGCTTTCTCGAGAGCTACCATCCTAGGAAACAGCTCCGAATACAACTGGCGCGGTAAAGAATTATTTATCAATCGCGACAAATTATATTTTGATTATATTTCGTTCAATTGATACATCATACAAGCGGTACACTCGACTGCCCTTTTGTTTCAGGATAATGGTCTTAAACTTGTTGAATCTTTACTCGCTAATATTCGCATTGTTCCGTAAGATAAGCTCTATGGTGCGTAATTCATTATCATAAGTGAATTAGAGTATAATGAAGAGTATGACAAATAATGTTATTCACGATATTTTATACAGTTAGTATACTCCGTTGTTTTCACAATGGATGTATTTTCTTTACAGAAAAGTGATCTTGAGGAGCTTAAACCACCAAAAACGATTTGCACATATAAATTGATATCATGCGAACAAGTCGCGATATTGGCATCTTTGAGTGCTGTTTTAATGAGCAATGTCACCCATTCTCATGTTAAGAGGGAAATATCAGAGACAAGTATGATCTATTTAAAGTGAAATATTTCCGATTTGTGTTTTATATACATATGTGTGTGTGAATGGTTTTGCTAAAAAATCTAAAAGTTTAACTGGATAAAGATCTGAAAATGACTTTGTTAGACCATCAAAATAATTACATAAGATGTTCAAGCGCTAATTACTAAAATGTCCAAATTTTTTACAGCATTAAGCTTAAACTTCTTTTATAATTATTTTGATGAGCCAACATAATTAATTTTCAGATCTGTATTTAGTTAAATTTTTAATTCTTTCCTTCTTTTATCGAATTTCAAAGTAATTGGGAATGATGATCTGTAAAGTAAGAACTCTCAAAAGAAACTTAGAAAATAGCAAATATATCTTACAGATATACTTTTTTCTCTTATTGAATGAAAAAAAAGACAGTTTCGCGATTTTCTGCGAAAATTTGATCGATATAATTGTTTTTATTCAGCGCTGCCATCCATCAGACAGGAGACATACTTCCTTAATCCTTTATTGGATAACGAGACTTTATATAAGGACTTCAATGATACATATGATTATAACGATTCGGATTACGATAATTATCGAAACGAGTATGATGGCGACGAATCATCTACTATATCATATTATGAAAAACACAGTATCGGAAGTGTGGATGATAGTGAAATACGTTTTGACGCAAGCTCGACAGTAATTGCCAATTTTCTGACTGATTCGACAATTGCTGAATATTTCTACACAAGTACTATTTCGTCGCAGAACGAAACTACATCAACAACGATCGAATCAGATACAATGGAAGGTATATTACATTTCTTGTATCTGATTAGTTGTATTTTATACACTCCTATATAATTATAGATTTATTATAATATTCATGTTTATTATCGTTTAACTGTTTACAAAAAATTTCAATTATTCAATTAGATTATATAAATGCATATATGCACAATTCTAAAATTATATTTTAAGCTATATTAAATAATTGATTAATAATCGTAATAACCAGGGTTGGATAGTACGAGTAACTAATTAAAAAGTTAAAAGTTAAATAATGAAGTTTAAAAGTTAATAACTTTTAACTTAATTTAGTTAGTTTTTAATGACTTAATTTTTAGCATTAACTAATTATTTTTGAAACATATAAATTTTAATTTATTAACTATTTTCCTAAGTTAAAAAAATTTATTTATTTAAAAGAAAAGAATTAGAAAAGAAAAAATACATTTACACATAAAAAAACAATATTTCTTTGTTACTTCATACAAACTTAATTTAATTTAATTCAAATATTATATTTGTTTAATCCATAATTGTTTTGAATAATTTAATTTTAAAAACTTCCAATTTAATGTGAAAAATGCTTTTTCAGTTAACTTTTAATTTAACTTAAGTTAATTTAATCTTAATCTAACGTAACTTTTAACTAGTTAGTTTTTTGTTGATGTAACTTTTAACATAACTAAATTAATTTTATAAGCTATTAACTTTAACTTAATTTAAGTTAAAGTTAAAAAAGTATATTAACTTACCGAACCTGGTAATAACAAATAATATATCGTCTGCTTTCGCAGATTCATCGGAAACTATCAATTTTAATGATTTTACTGAAAGAGCAATAATTACTCCATCGTCTTCAGACAGCAAAACGTCGTCTGCTAGAAAATTAGACGTCACATCCACAATAGTTGACGACACAACATTTACAACGTATATCCCGGAAAGTAGTTTCTCTACTTTACAATCGAGTAAACGTGTTATTCCTCTTTCAAAAGACAATTCTTTGTATAGATGCTTTGAAAAAGTTTGCACCACTATACCGCCGAAAAATTTAGGTAAAAATGTTTTCATTAAATCCGTATTTATTTTATTGTCAGTTTTTCACAGTAGATAAATTTACGTTTTCAGGTATATCTGGTTTGGAACAACTAAATCCAAAAAAACGCAAAAAGCTGCGTCAATCATGCTGGGAAACTATGTTCGGGCAAGAACTCGCCAAGCTCACTGTCATGGATTTGGTAGGATACAAAATAAATTTTATCAAAAATCGGATCAATAAAAATTGCTTATTGGACATTTTTTAACATACGGTTATTTTATTAGATACTCACTATATTAGCAACCCTCAGCATGGATTTCTTTCGCGCTGTTTTCGTGCGTTTTATGAATAACTGTTGGTGCTGGGATCTAGAAAAGCAATTTCCGCAATACGGTGACTTCAAAATAGCTGAAAACATCCTCCATTTAGTGAACAATCAAGGCATGGTTTGGATGGGAATGTTCTTCAGTCCTGGTTTAACAGCACTGAATCTTTTCAAGCTTGGCGTTCTGATGTATTTACGTTCCTGGGCAGTTCTGACGTGCAACGTACCTCACGAAGTGGTCTTCAGAGCTTCGAGGTTATTAAAATTAAAATGCATTACTTGTAAAAACTATTCACACTTTGCCAAAGCTTTTAAACCAAATAAATAAAATAACTATAATTGTGCGTTTACGAATAATCAAACATCGCGCACTATATTTGAATTTTTCCTTTAGTTGTATATACCTTCCTTTTTATTTACAATTTTCCGCTACGATTATTCTTGATATATTACAGGTCCAATAATTTTTACTTTGCGCTGTTATTGACTATGCTATTTTTATGCGTGTTGCCAGTCGGCTATGCTATAGTCTGGGTCGAGCCTTCATGGTATTGCGGCCCATTCTCTGGTTATCCAAAGATTTATAATTTAGCGACGCAAAGTTTAAAAAACTCACTTCCGGAGCTGATTCAACGGTACGTTTTTATTCTTTTTATAATAGCATTTAACTGCTTTTACGCTATAAATTTATTTGAAATTTATATTATTCTCTCTTTATATTTAATTACAGTCAAAATAATGCATCTTAAATGTACATGCATAATTTATCGAAAACTTTATTCCTGTTTAGATGTCTCGATTATATCGCATCGCCCGGTATAGTGATACCATTGATTGTTCTCATGACGTTGATTATTTACTACATGGTGTCTCTCGCTGGATCTTTGCGAGAGGCGAAGAACGATCTAAAGGTAACGAAAATATGCAGTTTTATTAAATTGTACGATGTTTAATATTTAATATTTATTATTTTTAATATTAATTAATTTTTTATTATTATTAATTTATACTTATATGTATAAATGCGTTGTTCCAGATGCAACTACGACACGAGCGTACTGAAGAACGTCGGAAATTATTCAAAATAGCAGAAAAAAAGCATAACGTGGCCGAGACTCCGCTGTCGAGGTGGAAAAAGATTCTTCCGGCGTTACCGCAGGCCAGATTATCTCGAAATTCCGAAACAGCTCAAACAGATAATGTACAGATCACGATTGGGAACGCGAATACAGTGGTTGATACAGAAGACAAACGATTGACGAACGACACCAAAGAGGACTCGCGTCAGACTCAGGTATTGTTCAATCACGACAACGAACAACAAGTTGAAAAACAGGATGACTTGATATTAAAGGATTCACCTCCCTGCAAAAGGTACGATAATAATAATTAATTACGGAAGTTTTTGAGATTTCTCGTGATAGGCCTTTCTAAGCCTTAAATAAATAAACTAGATATATTTAAAAATATCAAATATACGTCGCTGAATTAAGCAATAAATGACTCCTATAAGCAGGCCGATAAGCGTAGTCGGATGTTCTTGGGACTCGCCGTCGAGTAGTAAAAGTGTTATCATATCAGAAATCCAAGTAAACGAAGAAGTTGTATCCGACGTTCACGGAAACGGGGAACTGGGTGACGTGTCTGAAGACCAAAAGATAACGTAACGAATTGTGTGTAATAAATAAGAAAGTATTTTTAAAAAATGAGAGAATAATAATATAATTAGTATTTTTCATACTACCTTAATTTAGCAAGGATCTGAGCAAAATCCATTTTGTACTAGTCTGTAAAAAACATTGAAAGTCTCTGCCAATTCGCTTTAGAATTATAGATTTAATATTAATGTATTTTATAATCATTCTTCAAATGCGCGTAGTATCCATATGCTTACCTTTATCGCAGATTTGCCGAAATATAAAACTTGCAGACACCTTGTGATTATTACATTTATTTCTATACAAATATACGTGTGTAAAATGTTTATAAATATTTATAAATAATACTATCGCACATTGCTGAAGACGACACATGAAACAGCTGCCTCTAAACTTCCGGATCCGCGACGGATCAAACGCAAACGCAAAATCACACTTCGATTGAGCATTGGCACATTCCTAATACCTTTATCTTATCATCAGTTATTACATTACGTACAAGATATTTATAACATTGAGCTGTTTTCCGAGATTATTTATACGTATACCAACATATCCTGCGTATATATATAAAAAATATATATTGTATATAACTCCTCACACCAGCAATCGTACGATTCAATCTCACGTTAGTGAATACAAGTTAATTATACAATTATTCTTATGTGACGTGTATTAAAAAAAAAATCGTCGATAATGAGGAACATAAATTAATTGGATAAGTGACAAGCTATTATATTATTGTAGCACAGTAGTTACAAGTTACCTTTGCGTTCGGATATCTTTTTTCCGTTTATCGACAAATATTAGTTTCTCTTACCGTAAACTTATAATTTGCACAACTCGTCATATATGATGGAAAATATATCAGCATCTTTGCGTCAAGCGCTTACGCTGCTCGTCAAGGAGCACCGATGCTTCACTCATAATTTTAGCAGTAGTTCGTACCAAGAATAATAATTGGTATTCGTCTATAACGGTCAGAGCTGCCTTCGTCTTGATGAGAGCGTGAAGTACGTTCGCCCGCTCGAGGTCGAGCCATCTCTGAAGCGCTACTTCCCTTTCTCGTGGACCACCGAGTGGCACGTCGGCCGGGCCCCACAATGAAAATTCCAGCACAGATTTTACCTAATTGTCGAGGGAATTAAATTTATCCGAAAGATACAAAGTTGAAAATTAAATTAAATTATAAATTATAAATAGAAAAATTAAACAATAACAACAGATACACAAAAAAAATTGTGCACCTTACCTTTGGTACTATTCTTTGTGAAGCAAAACTCAGTTTAAAAAAGCATATAAATTTAATAATTAAAAAAGAATTATGTAAGTATGATAAAATGAACCTACAATTAAATTGCGAAAATTTACAAACACCATTGTACGTGTCTCACGAATCAGAATAGAAATAGAAATAAGTTCTCACCTGCGAGAGAGTGACCGCTTTCTCGCGTATCAGTAAATCTTGTATCAGAGATAGCTCGTTCGTCAGATGCAACTGTTGCAGTGCTATTAAAGCGCACTCGCATAGGGAGATCCGTTCCTCGCCGGGCTCGTCGCTTGGGTCTATGCTTAACCTCCTGCAAAACGGAAGTTAAACGTTGAATAACGGGACCGCGGAGGCCCGCGCGATTATTATACTACGTCAAGTTGTCATCCCGAGAGAAAATGCTAACCCTGGTAGGAGGTACAGCCGATAATAAACGTCTTCTCTGCAGAGTACAACGTCGCTCAGAGATCTGCTCGCGTCTTCGATCCCGCGTGCTTGAAGGCTCTTCAGAGCGTTGACCAGTTGAAGAAGGACGAACGACGCCTCTCTGCTCGCACCCTCGCCGTTTATGTCCTTCGACATCGATCCGAACGATTGTATGGTGGTGACATGCAGGCACGGGAGAACCGAAATTGTCGCTAAAAAGGAGAAATTTTTGTTAGATACATGTCTATATTTTTTTAACGTCTTTTGATCGCGGAATTCGACGTCTACTACCTTCGACATCTTCTTTCGCGGACGGCTGGACCTTCTCAATTATCTCCTTCGGTACTTTGTCTACAAATTCTATTACGGGAGTCAAATAAAAATCTTTTTGTGGCATAGGCATGGCTAAATCGAATGCTATGCAGAGAGTGACATTTTGATCATTCCATGTCGCCGGGCAAAATATTCTTCTGCCGATTGAGACTGACGACTGAGCGTCGACATTAAAGTGCTTCAATAGAAGATTCGCGTTCTTAAGCGCGCGCAGACTTGGCGGAAATTGGACGGTTTGATTTTCCTGAAAAACAAAAATCGTAACAGTAAAAAAGATAATCACATTTTATTGCTCGCGTAGACCGCGAACAAGTGAAGTTAGCCTCGAAATATTTCGTGTAACGTCCATTCAGAGGAATTACTTTCTGAAGTCTGTAGTAAGGTATGAAACTGATACGATTACAAATTGGGATAATAAAATCTCTACTACGCGCGCAAGGGAAATCGACGAGAAACACGTTTGTACGCGTGTGCACACAAACAAGAATATACAACAGTAAATAATAATACAGAACTAATATACCTGCTCGAGAAATTGGGCGAGCGCTTCGTGATTCGCCACAACCACCGCGCCGTAATTATCCTCGAGGCTTCGATGAACGACGGTGCGCCCCCGGCGTTGCCTCAGGCGGCCCATCCTCGGCTCGTCGTCCGTGTTTTTCCAATCCTGATCCTCCTCGGCGCCCTGAGTTAATAGACGCCCGATTAAAAAAGGTTCCGTTTAACGGGAACAAAATGGGAGAGCACGAACTACACGTACCTCGTCGCCGGTGTAGAAAGTATACGGCGCGTAAAGCTCGCTCTCGGTCTCGCTGCCGCAATACGGCAACGAGATCGACCTCACAAACGAGGGTTGATGATGGACCTTCGACTCCCCGATCATCGCGCTGCTGTCGGACTTCCTTTTGCACGCGGCGCGGAATCCGCCTCCGCTTCCGTGCCGCAGCTCGAGATTCGAATCGCACTCGGGCGAACTTGAGAGACACTCATATACGTGACTGTCGTTGGATGTCTGTTGAAATGCAAGTAATCGTTGTGCTAACAATAAGTCGCGCTAATATTAAGGCGGTTCCAAACGACATAACATATACACTCGCATTTGTCCTCATATTTCTAGATATACATATTTTGCCAATTCTCTTCCAATTGTTGGTGTGATTGTTACTCTAGTATTCAGTTACATTTTTTTCTATCGTATAAATCAATAGAAGAACAGGAAAGATAACATATTTTTGACAAATATGTAACATTGGCTACACGGAAAAAAAATTAATATCAAATCAACAATTCATTGTTTCATATATAAGCAAGAATATAAAATCTTCTTGGAAGAATTTATAATCTTAAACAGACATAATTTGCTCATATAGAGAAAATTTTTCTCTTCACGTAAGCATACGATACTCATTTTTTTCTGTGTATATAACACCCCAATTTTACACATAAATTCAAAAAATAATTAATTTGATCTCTCTCTGCTTTCATCACTTCAATCATTTTCTCTTTAAGCATCTCTTTTGTTTGCTCTTTCCACAATCTGACAATAAAAACTTCGCACAGGAAATTATGCGGTGACAACTACAGCAATTATCTTATTTTCACTGTTTACTTTTCTCAAGATCTATGAGCATTTGTCTGCGTACAAAGAATGCTGGATTCAGCGTGTGAAAATTGTTCATCACAAGGATTTTTATGCTACAGTCCAATTCGCATTTGCCAATATTCGTACGTCATCTGAATGATGACGTATATCGCAGAATTTAGCTGGAGGAATTTGAGGGAGAGCCTCTCTTACCGGCGAATCGGAGGTGGGTCGTGCAACAATGAGCCCGTTGTAGTCTCGATGCTCATCCTCGGCCGATGCCCTTTTCAGAACGGGTTGGGAGATTGCTCGGTCCCTCATGCTGGCAGTTCTTTGGGGTTTCGAGGGTGCCAGGGCGCTGCGCACCTCACCTGTAACATCCTCCGCTGCTGCAGGCACGATCCGCCATCGTCAAGCGCCACGGGTTAGTACCACAAGACACAAGGCATGTCAACGAAACGGGCTAGCTAACCGGGCTAGCTAGTTCGCCTAACTAGGGTACTGGAGGAACATCCGCGCGACGCAAAGTCAAATTTCAGGTGGCGATATAACAAACGTTAGTTCACCCATTGTTCCACGCATGTGCACTAATCGCTATGCGTGGACTATTCTTTTTTTAATGACCAGGTGATCTCTGATATGGTCTCTGATCTGAACTCGATTTCATGAGCGCCCAAGCGTTGACGGCGCTAACGTGGATCATGCGAGAATATCTTTCCTTTCGATGAAGCTTTTGAACAACAGTCTATCACGCGACAAGCGAAAAACGGACATCGGGATCGACATATGTGTCTTTCTTTCTATTTCTACGTGTGAGCGGGGATCTTCGATTTACAAGCGTACATTATGTCTAAGATGCGTTTACACCAACGTAGCTTAAACTTTAAACTTGATTCCTTTTTTTAATTCTAATTTCTAATATTCTAAATTTCTTTTAATTTTTTTTATAACTCTAATGCCTATTTCTATCAACGTAGATTAACTTTAATCTCAGTTTAACTTACTCTTTATCTTTCTTTAGTTCTAAAAATTGGAAAAGGATAAAGAGTAAGTTGAACTAAAGTTAATCTGCGTTGGTAGAAATAGGCATAAGAATTAGAAAAGATAGAAAGTAAGTTTAAACTCAGTTTAAAGTTTAGCTACATTGGTGCAAGCATAACTAATTCTTAATTAAACTTACAAAACTCCGTACGAAATGCCGATTACAGCGCATGCAATGCGTGCGGCGTTAGTTGCACCCAGCGACGGTTAGAGGAGTCCTCGACTAACGTTGCTCGTGGTACGCACCGTTACGTAACCACTGCAGAAAGAGGAGAAAAAAAAAGAAGAAGAGGAAGAAAACGGAGAGAGACGTGAACACGGATATGCGCGCGCGTTTTACGCTTGAATAATCGCGCTTATGCCGAGACGACGCCGTCGCCGTTGTTCGCGTTAATGAGAGAAGGAGGAGATAGACAGATGCGGAGGTGCAACGAACAAGCCACAGCATCGGGGGATTACGTACCGTACGGCATACGTGAGTCTGCGCGATCGAAAAGAACAAGAGAATGACCGGGAGAGCTAAGTGATCGAAAGAACAAGATTCTAAATTTTTTTTTTAACAATATACGTTTATTCATCAGATACAAATGTTCGATTACAGAGTCTCTTTTGCACTCTTACAAGGAGCATTTTGTCGACGAGTACAACAAATAGCACAAATAGCATTTTATTTAACCAGCCATTCTCAAACTTTATATTGTAACCCTATCGCGGAAACCTGCGTTGCGAAAGCAGTCATGTCTCAAGAGTAAAAAAGCTATAAGCCTTCAATCAGTTATTGCTTAATATTACGTTACGTGAAACGATACCGGTGCTCGACAGCCAAGTCTCGTCCAAAAGAATAGGAATAAATTCTTTCGGCAAATGTTACGAAATATTATTATTATATCGATGTAACACGTATCACAGAATATTGTGACTTTTCAAGAATAATTTTAATTTCATCAGGATTTGTACAAATCCTTCTGTATCTTATAGAAAATGTTGCATTTTCGTTACCGGGATAGTCATCGAAAATTGCACCCATCTAAATTATTATCTCTGTATATATCATATTTTAAAACTCCGATTTTGTACCAACCCGGCCAACTGCGCGACGCGCAGAATCTTATCGCGTGCGATTCGTTAGGTAAAAAAATCATTTATTCCTCCCTCCCCCTCCCCCTCCCCCCAGGATGCAAGTTAAGCATCACCACGTGGCTCGGTCGCTGTACCCACGCAAGCAAAGTGGCGTCTCTCCCGTTTTAAAAAGCGGCTGGCGTGAGGATTCGTGTGAGTATGGCTGTTAACATCGAGAATAGTCGCGACGATTAACTCAGTTACACTGTATGGGCCTGAACTTACCCAGATTCGCGTAAATTGAATCCGAGGTCGTCGCGGCGGTTGGCCTCCAAGTGGCTTTCGACGTTTTGTCGTTTCTCGAAGAGGCGACGTTCAATTTGATCTCCGCGCGAGGTGGCGGCGGTCTGACTGGTTTGTTCGCCGAGTCCAGCCTCGACCAATCCTCGAGGGACTGGTTCCTCGGCGGCGGGGGTGGTTTCCCGGGTCTCGCTGTAACAGTAACATATATTTTTTTTACACAAGACGCTTCCGCATTTCTTAATAATTTAAAACGACAATTTGAAGCTTCGTCAAAGTTACAAAGAATTCGTGCTCACCCGCGATCGGTGGGGGAAACCGCGCCGTCCTCGTGCTTCCGTCGTTTTTGATACCACAGAAATCCGTCTGGTCCTCGCCCATCCTGGCAGTGATCCTGTCATTCCCCACTACCTCGACCGCGGCACCGTCCAACTCCAACGGATGGATTATCTCTAATCGCGGTTTCGGTTGCGGCGTCGACGGTATCTCGTCGGTCTTCGCGCCCGACGTTTGGCCGGTGATCACATCCATGTCCTTCCTCGTGCTTATTCTCAGAAACCTCTTCAGGGAAAAACCCTTTCGGTTCCTACCCCTCTTCTTTTCCTCCCGCACCTCCTTCTCCGTCGTCAAGCTGTCCTGCGACAGAGATATCGTTCTCCTAGCCACGCACTCGACCGGCTGCTTGGCGCTCTCGTTTGTCGGATCAGGCAGATCGCAGACCGCCTTGCGGAACTTAGGACTACACGACGATGATCGTTCTCGCTTTTCTTTCTCGCGAACAACCGGGGAATCGGACTTCAGATTCGCTCCCGGATTCCTGGCGAACAAAGAGGAGACTGGCAGGAGATCCTCCACGGACTCCGGCGGTCGCGGAGCCATCCTTCTCTTGTTCGGTGAACGCACGAGCTCCATCGTGGAGATGGAAACTGGAGTAATTTCAGGAAACTCCTCGTCTAGCACGACATTCTCGTCCATTTCTTCGTTACTCATCATATAATTTCTTGACGAAACTGGCGGTGTAGTTACGGAAGTAAACAACGGGAGAGCGGATTTTGATGGAGTTTTTGCTTGATCTCCAGATTCCGAGTTTTGAGCCGTGATGGTTGACGGGACTTGATCGGGCTCCGATAAAATCTCGTTCGTAACGTTCTTCTTCGTTGAACATCGAGAGCTCATATCCTGCGTACCTAGAAAGAGATAGTAGCACGCATCGTAATGATGTTAAAACTGCGTAAGAAAACTCTTCCAAAAATCCAAAGACGCAGCTAAGATATGAGAAAATCTTTTTATTTATTATTATTATTTTCATTGCAGCGATATTTATGACACTGCAATTTTTTTTTAACAAATTAATTTCAACTAAAATAAAATCTGTGTATGATGTATAATTCCTCTTTCGTTCTCAAATAGTAAAATCTGAAAGATTTCAGATAATTTCGAAGTAATACAATAATTAAAAACAATCTTTCAAGGATTTTCATTGTTACATTAGACTGAATAAAATGTGATAAACGTTTAAAATTATTGACATATTAAATGATTTAATCAATATTTACTGTTTCTTGTTAAACAAAAAAATAAAGACTCTTTAAAAGCTTTATTTAAAATTTTAAAAGCGAACAAAAAACAGCAAATAAGAGTCTGGCATGGAACACGATGTGCAATCATATTTTATAAATTATTAAATATATAGCGACAGTACACTTCAACAAAAAAAATGTTAAACCGAACGCGCAGACAAAGATTTTAATTATATCAATAAATTTGTGTTGGGACAACGAATTGCATAAAGCAAAACAGTATTAGAAGTAGAAAGTTTCGAGCAAATTGTGGGACTCACCTAAATTCTGCACGGGTCTACCAGCGACGGTCTGGACCGACGGTGGTGGTAATACGTAATCGCCATTGGGAATTTTTCTCAGGGCGAACGGACCATCGTGCAGGCTCGCCTTTGCTGGAAAGGTCACCGGTTTCTGCGGTACGACGGGCTTCACCTTCGAGTCAATATTAACGTTACCGTGTAGAAAAGAGGGCCTCGGTTCCGTGGTTATAATCGGCGGCGGACTCGTGGGCAACGCTGGCGGTTCCGTCACTTCCTCCTCGTCCGCTTTGCCATCCGGTTCGCCCGCGAGCTCGCGACTGCTATCGAAGCAGAATTTCTTCCGCTCCGCACCCTCGCACTCTCCCTCGACCTCACGCATTTGCGACGACGGAACTTCCTCGCCGTTATCGACGCCGTTGACACTCCTGTCGTCAACGTTTATCGATCGATCGCTCTCTGGCGTTTCTTCGTTCTTCAGAGACGTCAACGTGGTGGCTTCGACTCTCTCTTCCTTCCCTTCGTCTTGTTTCGTACACTCGCTTTTACTTGTCGCCGTCCGTTTCACGCTCTCTCCCAAGTCGTTACTCGGCGCGGATTGCGCAGGCATCCTCGACGAAGTTTCGACGATTTCAGTCTTCTTTGCCGCTGAAACGGTGTTGAGAGGGACATTTGTGGCGTTCCTCTTGTCGATTTTACAGACGGGCGAGTATTTCTGCGCCGTAGTTTCCATTGTCTTCATCGCGTCTGCGTTGGCAGTATCCATCACAGTCTCCCTCCGCATGATGGAAATCATATTGGAAGAGGTGATCAACGGCATATCTACGATCTTCCCTAGTTCTGAGGGCGATTTTTGTTCTTGCTCTTCGGTCTTCTTCCGCTCTAGTCCATTGAGTTTCTTTGTGGCCTTTAATAGTTAATATACAAATGCCTATTGAAAAACATCTTGCAAAGCGAGATTCAAGTTCGTAAAATGACCTGACTTTCGCGGTTATAACATTAAATACTTAATAACATTTCTATCTGAAAAATCTTCAAGTATACTGGATTAGATTTTTTAATGGTAAATACACTGAGAGAAATGTTTTGTAAAATCAACTNAGTTTGATTGAATAGTGATCAAATGAATTTTATAGTGATAGTTACTAAATATATAGTTGTTTTGACCAAACAATTTGTATATTTTCATACAACAAATTACAAAAAGTTTTTGGTTTTTTTGTTAAATGTAACAAAGTTTTTGGTACCAGTAACTATAAAATTCATTTGATCACTATACTACCAAACGATTTCGCTCAGTGTATAAGAATCTCATTAAAGAGTACACTGAGAGAAGAGAATGGTTGCAATTACCATAATTTAACTATAATTTATAGTGATTTT
>QKQZ01029993.1:0-15163 GCA_003595255.1 Solenopsis fugax | reverse complement strand
CCACCGTCGCCGTCGCTCTCATCATCATCGGCGACCTTGGTAGGGACGGAGGTCGCGGAGGTGCCAGCGCGGGTCATCGACAGCGGCGTTGTGGACGTCGACCTCAGCGAGAACCTGAATCAGCTCACCCTGGGGAAGCGGCCCGGATCCTGTCTGAATCCGCTCGTCGGCAACGAGGACCATCGTCTGACTCAGGTCGAACCGACGACGATGATCCTCGAGCTGGCGCCCGTGAAAGCGGCACCAGCGGAGTCGGCCCACATAATGCCGCAGTACCGGGACGACGACCTTCTGCTCGAGCAGCACCAGCTGGACGGTGCTAGAAAGAAGCGCGCGATAATGAGCGAGAACACCTGGCAGCTTTACTACGCGCAGGACGACGACGGTGACACGTGAGTTCGACTTTTATTACGTTCGTCGATTTATGACACAATTTCATTTGAAAGATTAGCTTGCGCACTCAGAAAGATGCGAACTTGCCCTTGCAACTTATTTTCTTCTTTGTTTTAATATTTCTTATTCATATCATAATTAACAATTGACCTTACATAGAAAAAAAATTAGTATCAAATCAACAATTCATTGTTTCGTATATAAGCAAGAATATAAAATCTCCTTGGAAGTATTTATAATCTCAAAGAGACATAATTTGCTAACATTAAAGAAATTTTGTTTCTTCATGTAAGCAAATTATGTCTGATCAAGATTATCAAATTCTTCCAAGAAAATTTTATATTCTTGCTTATATGAAACACTGAATTGTTGATTTGATACTAATTTTTTTCTGTGTAATAGCACATTTTATCCAAAGGATGTCCCTTGGACGTTCCATGGATGTCCCGAGGAGATCTGTGCTATATGGGTGACAAGTCAATTTTATATTGCTGATGCCAGCATTAAGATCTTCCCACTCCGGAAGTAAAAAATTTTTTCTTATTTATATTTGATTACTTGGATTATTCATATTTGATTGTAATATAAACATGAAATTTGAATAGCGAAACTTGTGTAGTAAACATCGATGGTCTCTTTTAATTTATACTTAAAAAATGTTTATCTCCTTTATGCAAATTGTATTTCAATTATCTTGTTATTATCAATCTGTATTACCAAACTCATATATTATTTTCAAAGTTGGGTAATAACTAGTTACAGAGCTATAAAAGTTATTAAAGTTAAAAAGTTAATGACAAATTATAACTTAATTAATTTAAAATAATTTAATTTTTAACTTTAACTTTTTCCCAAGTTCAAAATTTATTTATGTAAAGAAAAAAAATTATAAATAAAAAATACATTCGTACTTAAAATCAATATTTTTTGTTATTTCATATAAACTTAATTTACAAATAAAATATTAAATTTATTTGATAATCTATATTATAATTGTTTTGAATAATCTAACCTTAAACACTTATAAATTTCTAATTTAATGAGTAATGTTTTGTAAAATTAACTTTTAATTTAACTTAAGTTAATTTAAAAGTCTTAACGTAACTTTTAACTAGTTAATTTTTGTTCATGTAACTTTGAATATAACTAAATTAATTTTTATCTTATTATAAATTTTAACTTAATTTAGGTAAAAGAATATATTAACTTACTGAGCCCTGATTATTTTTATTATTAATTGTAGAGTCTGAATGTGGATGAATTAGTTCTTCCAATCATCTAACATCGATAAAAGCCCCCTAGGACAATAGAGTTAGGTCACGTAATATATAGTTTCTGTATTTATTGAGTATTGACACGAGATCTAAGATAGAGAACAATTTTCTGCGAAATGTGTAAATTGCTGAACAACTTTGTAGAATTATATCACCATTATGCATAGAGAAATCAATTCTTGAAAGTTGTTTGTAAAGTCAAATAAATCAACGTTAAAAAATAATACTTTCTAGCGAAATATTTTGTACGTATAATTTATGGCACAATAATTTCGCTTAATTGATTTACACACCCAGAAAGATATAAATCTTTTCTTGATGCATCTATTAATTTTTCCAATGGTTGTACCATTAATATTTTAAATTTAGTCACTAATAGTATTGTGATAAAAATACGGTTTATATAATTTCACAACAAAAATTTTGAATATAGCAATCATCATCACACGGCAAAATTCCGCCGATAATCTTTTCTGATCGTATAAAAAATGTATAGTATTTAGGATATCCAATATTCCCCATAAATATATCAAATAAACTGTAATTGTATAAACTGTAAATATATAAAAAAAGAAATCATATTTTGTTCAAATGTACACTTGCGCGAGATTTTTTCAGGTTCACACGTACCCGCGTATCCGAAAAAATGGCAGGGAAAAAAAAAGGAAGATTTTACTCCGCAAGCTCTATCGTAAAGCGACCAATCAGCTTAACCTGGTAGATAATCATCTTCAATCTCGCGATTTGAATCATCTTCAATTATCATATGCAGCTTCTCTTTTTTTTTACAAGAACGTCATACAATTTATTCAAGAGGTTTTTTGTGTAAAAGTGGTGCACGATGATTCATGTGCGAGCATCGGCATGCGTAACGTTGACGTTTGTGTTTACGTAAATCTAATGACTTATATATTGCGTGACGACATTTGGCTCGTTGAACCAATTCAATTAAACTATAGTTTCATTAAAATCTCTTCGGGGAACTCAGCTGATCCGCAACAATATAAATTGTGAAACAACAGACGAGAATTTTATTTTTTAAAATGTCTCTTCCATCTAAAGAAAATTTTAACACGACGTTGAAAGATATAAATAAAAAATGAAAAAATAAAACAGGGCCATGAATACATGAGTCATAAGTTTCAAGTCCGTATTAATATGGATAACTTATTCTTATATAACGTTTGTTGTCACAGGAAATTGCACATTGCAGTCATGCAGGGCTTCTTGGAGACTGCGCTCGAATTGATAAGGCTGGTGCCTCATCCATCCCTATTGAACATGTACAATGACAAGCGGCAAGCGCCTTTGCATCTGGCAGTGCTGACGAGTCAGTCGCTAATCGTCAGACGGCTGATTCTCGCGGGCGCAGATCCATCTCTCAGAAATTCGTGTGGAAACACGGCCCTCCACCTGGCCTGCAGAAGCGGAGATCTGGCTTGTGCCAAGGCTCTCACGGACCCATTGTCCCCGATGGAGAGGAACAAGTTGATGCCTGGGCAGACAGTACCCGCTTTACCTCAAGATTTGGAGCAACGTAACTATAATGGTAGGTACTAAATGTTGCTAAATATTTGCCTGTGCTCTTCGGAATAATTGCTAATTTACGAATAGTAGAGACTAAAAACAGAAGAAGCATTAGTAGACAAAATTGAGAACGAATTGTCAAAGCGAGACGATGATTCGCAAAAATTAAATAAACGCGACAAAGAATTCTTTGCACGTCACTCTCACGTCTTAGGTATTTTGCTTTAATGGTCTACGACTTTTCCTGCGGTTACAATAGCTATTTGGAAGCTTATAACATAACACAATAATTAATGCGGGGAAAAATCTACGTATACGTGATGATACACACAAAGGATGCCGAGCTGACAGGAAAATCCTAACTGCTTTTACCGCAGAGTCATAAAACTCGCAAATAGCAAATACGATGATATCGCAGATCATGAACGCGAGGAACCATGTGGGTTTCCTCTGATTTCATCACTTTCGTTTCGAGAATCACGTCTTGGAAGTCTTGAAAGTTCACGTTTGGAAGTTCCATCATCTTACGTCAGGAATATTCTTATCTTTAAAAAGAAGAAGATACGTCAATCTGATTGAAGTAATTTATCTAATTGAAATTATCCATTTCATATTTATGTTTGAAATAATTTAAATTTCACAAAATTGCACAACTATTATGTCAAGTGTCTTACATGCAGGGTTGGGTAAATTAATATATTTTTTTAACTAAATTAAGTTAAAGTCAATGACTCATAAAATTAATTTAGTTACTTAAGATTTACAAAAACTAACTAGTTAAAAGTTACGTTAAGATTAAATTAACTTAAGTTAAATTAAAATTTAATTTTGAAAAGCATTATTCGTATAAAATTAGAAATTCATAAGATATTGAAGTTAGATTACTCAAAACAATTATAATATAAATCATCAAACAAATTTAATATTTCATTTATAAATTAAGTTTATGTGAAATAACAAAGAAATTTCGTTTTTTAATGTAGGAATTTATTTTTTCTCTTTTATTATTTTTTTTCTTTTACATAAATTTTTAACTTAGCAAAAAGGTTAATAAATTAAAGTGTGAGAATTTATGTATTTCAAAAATAACTAGTTAAAGTTAAAAATTAAATTATTAAAAATTAACTAAGTTAAGTTAAGAGTTATCAACTTTTTAACTTTATTATGTAAATTTAAACTTTTTAGCTAGTTACTCCTCAACCCTGCTTACACGTGTCTCTCTTACAGATTTCAATGATAATTTTAATTTTTATTAATTGTGAGAATACTTTTTCATTCTTTCAAGATCGAGATGCAGTTTTTGCATAAATTATAAGTGATTCATGACGAAATTTTCCGAATAGAATAATCTTCATGTAATAAGTAGAATTTTCCGTTACGTTTCGCGAACTATTGCTTTAATAGAGATCTGATATCTGAAGGGTTAAAAAGATGAGATATCACAAAAAAATCGATGTTTTTGTTATTAACCGCGATCGATGACTAATAGACGTGGCATACTCTAACAAATCTCTTAAAGCTGCAGCTTTATCGTACTGTTTTTTAATGAAACATTTAACCGAGGTCACGTTATTGTCACGCTCTATCTGGACGCGATTCTTTTCGTCATAATAACGTAGGAATTTCCCAGGAGTAAATACGCTAGTACTTCTCGCCGATACATCCGTTATCGAGTCACAATCAGAATGACTGCGACTTGTTATCGCCATAAATCAAGAACTGAATAAGTGTGTTCGGCAGCAGATCAAGTCTGCGAGACGTAGCTAATAAATGTGTCGAATCTGCGAAATTTGATGAGAAATCTAAGAATCTCTGGAGAAGATGCGTGCCGCTCTAACCATATAAGCACTACAATATTATTTAATATTAAATAATATTATATATTCTTGAAATATTATTTAATACTAATAAAAAGTGATTATAAGTCCATTCCTGATAATATTATATAAATATTATATGAGAAGTAAATAATATTATTTACTTTAATATTTTAAATTATCGGGAATATTATAACTTTTACATGTAATAATTATAAAGTTTATAAATATTTTGTGCATAATAAATTACATTAATTTTTGACCACAATAATATTCCACGAATATTATATAAAAACGGACATATAACATTAACGCAATATTTCCATAAGATTAAAAGAATATTAAAAATATTGAATAATATTCTCGGAATATTATTTTAATATTTAATAATATTCGTAAAATATTTAGGAATATTGTAGCGCTTATAGGGAAGTACTTAAATTAGACCTTCGTAAAAAGAAGAGAAAGAAAGAATAACATTAGAGGAGGGAAAACCCGAAGGCGTTAGAGACGCTTTCTATTGCTCTTCTTTCAAAGGCAACTTTTACGATAAAGCAGCAAACGTAGAAAGAAAGAAACGCTCCAATCGACAGCGATCATTGCGAAATATTCACAGACTTTTTAAAAATCTTGGAAATCCCGTGTAGCGTCATCGGCGAGCGTATTCCGCTGCAAGCTCGCGCGACGCGGATAACGCACCTAAGCACGCATACACACACGTGCACCGATCGCTCGTGATGAATTCGATTAATCTCGAGGGCGAAACCGCGAACGTGTCAATAAAATTCTATCTACGCGTTTCGTTAGATAACTCGCCTACATTCATTTGGATTTACAATTAAGGATAATGGAATGAGTTCTAAGTCCTTTCGCGAGATCAGTTATTTATTTAGAATAATTGCGTTTCAAGGTCTACTTGTTTTTTTTTTCTTTTTTTTTCGAGAAATGTATTTTCATTTTCGTGATTAAATTGTCTCAAAAATGATGGAAGATAAGCGATGAATTCTGTCAACAACGATTGACGTCAGTTAAAATTAGATAAAAGTGTTGTTTTCGTGAAACCATAATTTCGTGGTACTTTTATTTGCTCCTAAAGGCACTAACACGCGACATTATTTTTTTTTTAAGGAAAGAAACAATTTTGTCTACAGCTTGGTTCACATATTAAATCAATCTTTGTAAGATTGTCTTTGCCAGCAAGCAAAGTGTGAATAAGTATGCAACTGGGCCATTGAGTTATTAGTTTCTGTCTTTAATTTTATCATGAGAACCCTAGAGCTACAATATTATTTAATATTAATAAAAAGTGGTTATATGTACACTCCTGATATTATTAATAATATGAATATTATATGAATATTATTTGAGAATAATATTATTTAATATTTCAGTATTTCAATATTTTAAATTATCAGGAATATTGTAACTTTTAAATATGATAATAAAGTTTATGAATATTTTATGCATAATAATTTACATTAATTTTTGACCAAAATAATATTTGTATAACATTTTCATAATATTCCACGGATATTGAAATATTATATAAAAACAACCGTATAACATTAATACAATATTTCCACAATATTAAAATGTAATATTAAAAGTATTGTATTATAGAATAATAAATTATAGTATTAGAATAATATTCTCGGAATATTATTTTAATTTTTAATAATATTCGTATAATATTCTAGAAATATTGTAGCGCTTATAGATTCATCAATGAAACGCAAAGCTCGTCGCATTTTTGTCGGCAAAAGCGCATGGAATTTTTTTAAAAAGCAATTTAGCAGTGTAAGAGGGATTGTTTTGCACGTACAATGGAATTTGGCATGGGTTTATACTTGCGTGCACGCGTGCGTTACATCACGCGGCGCGTCGCGCCGCAATGCCATGTAGTTCGAAGCGTACGCGAGAGAGAGCAGATGTTGATATTTAAAAATACCCGTAGAACTATTTGCATGCTGCTCGATATTCTCGCCTCGTCTCGTTCGGTCGGAAAACCCCACAGCGGCGTCGACGTCAGTGGCTTTCGTCGAACTTCCGCCCTTAAAAAATCAACCCTTCTTCGTGATTAACACTAGTCACGCGATATCGAACTCTGAGTGTTCTATTTTAAGGGAACACGAGGATTTGATGAAATTGTTTACTTCGCGTTGAAATGACGTGTGAACTACCTTTTTTTTACTGTACTCTTCGAAAGCACAGTAAAAAAAAAGTTTTATATAAATCACAAATATCAATAGAAATAAATAAATAAACATTTCATGTTAAAATTGGAGATATTCGACCGTTAANATATAATTATATAACATATATTTAACATACAAATTGAAATAAGAAGTGCCTTCTACGGTCAAGCTGGATCTTAGTGCTTTTTATAAATTTGACTTGTGTGATTTTTATATACCTTTTTTCAAATTCAACCGACTACGCGCCTTTGACTGTAAACTGTTTTTTTCAGGAGGGATAAAGGGTCTAACATCAAGATGCAAGTTAGCATCGCTAATTATTAAATTATTTCTAATTTAATAAATGTGATATTACTTGTTCATGTTCAACTTATAGCTGCGTTATGACTGGAAAAGTAATTCGGCGCGTAGTCGGTTGAATTTGAAAAAAGGTATATAAAAATCACACAAGTCAAATTTATAAAAAGCACTAAGATCCAGCTTGACCGTAGAAGGCACTTCTTATTTCAATTTGTATGTTAAATATATGTTATATAATTATATATAAAATATGTCCATATAATTTTTCTTTTTCTTATATAATATCTATTTAGATATAGGAAAAATAGTAAAAAGAATAATTAAAAATAATTAGAAGAATAATTTTTACATTTTTTTAAATAATGTAAAATTTTTATAATAATGTAAAAATTATTTTTATAATTATTTATTTTATTATCGACAAAGATTAGACAAGAAAAAAATATATATGTGCATATTTGATATATAATTTTATTCATATTTTATTCATATTTGATTACGTATGGATTTTTTTAACTGAGAGTGCGTTCTATGATTAAAGCTGAGCAACCTCGTTAACGTTGCAACCTTATTTGTAGAGGCAAACGTATAGATAATTAAATCTATTAATTCTTTCAATGTCATTACAACTGATCCTGCGCAGTTCTTGCGCGACAAAAAGTAACTCGTACGCAACTATGTTTATGAATGTCTGTGACGATCGATTAGATTAATATTTCTATTTCTACCGTTGGAAGCGACGTGATATCGACGCACTACGATGCACGCACAAGTATGTCGTCAAATTCCGCCAATGCAACTGGTAACTGGCGGCGCCGTTAATTTTAGAAGTTACTTCGATCGGCGCGGGCCTAGTTTGGACCGCGGGACGCCAACGAAATCTCCGACGACATGATTCACCATATGTCTTCCTAGTTCTATCTATATCTTACTACGAGTCGAAGCATGTGACTGACCATTTCGAATGTTTCGTGTGCCTATCTCCGTGTGTTCTCCTGCAATAATACCATTAAAAGAGAAATAATAAAAAATTAAGAAATTAAATAGTCGACGATTATTCAGTTGTTCGAAGAATTCGGCGACGTGAAAATGCACGTACAAAATACATTCGTGGAAGGAACATTTTTATTGCAATGTCTAAAAATTTAGCTAGATACAGATCAGAAAATAATTTTATGTGAGGTCATGAAAATAATTATGTAGTACGTTTACTATAAAAAAATTGACATTTTTTACGTGCAATATAATTCTTTTATCAATTTAACATAATTATTTTTAGATTTACATTTCAGCAAAATCATTCTTCATATATGTATATAAATATAGAAACTGCTATACACACGTATATGTGAATAATTGATATTATTAATTGTTACTTAAAATTGATGAACGATGCACTTGAGAAGTCTTTACATACAGAAAAGTAACATTTTTATACTAAGAAAAATGATTACTCAATTTTTAGTTTTATTCTTTTATATAACAGTTTTCTATATAAAGAATATTTTCTTAATAATAATTTTAAAATACAATCATCACGTTTACTTGAAACATATATTTACTTACGTAATGTATACATACGTAATATTTACTTAAAATAAATTGCGTATACACATAAAAATACATACTGTAAATTATTTGAATTAAATATTTAAGATAAATATTATTTATTTCCAATATTTTATAAGTTCTTATATCAGCGAATTTATTATAAATTCATCATAACTATTAAATTTATTTAAAATATATTCCAAATCCTAGTATTATAATTTAATACTTTAATCAAGAATATTAAATTAAAACAGAAATTTAATTAACTTATTATTTTGATTTTTCTTGAATACAATTTTATAATATTCTTTGAAAGAATATAAATTTTTTTCTTGAGTATATAATAATGAATTTTTTTAAAATTTGTGATGAGTATATTTTAAGACAATTATAAAACAAAACTATTTTCTTAAAAATAATATTATACCCGAGAAAAAAAAGTAATCGCTTTTCTTAGTAATAGAATTGATATTTTTTTGTATGTATGACAATTTTTCTTTCAATTATCAAAATTATCTTCAAAAAATGGATAACATTAAAAAAATATTCTTTCTTTCTAACATATCCTTATCGTATATTATTCGTTTTTCAGTTCGATTTCTTTTTCTTTGATTTCAGGTGAGATGTGTCTACATCTGTCCGCTGCTAAGGGACACGTGAACCTGGTGCGTCTTCTATTGCGTTTAGGCGCCGATCTCGAGGCGAGGGAAGGTCTGGCTGGATATACGGCGCTTCACCTCGCGATGGAACATAGACGTCGGTCGGTAGTTAACTTCTTGCTCCAGGAATGCAAGCCCTGTCTAGACACGCAGACGTACAGCGGCCTGACGGCCTATCAGATAGCACTGAGCATCGACATCCAGCTCGCCAGGGAGCTGGTGCGATACGGCGCAAAACCAGAGCCGCTGCCGAATTCGGATTCGGAGAGCAGTTCTGAGGACGAGACTTACGGAGAGACGAGTTACTTGCCCGTGATCGTCAAAATGCAAAACGCAGTCGAAGTGAAGGTCTAAAGCGAAGATCTAACTCACCGATTAAATATCCAAGATATGTTGGATATCCATTAATTCATTGAACGAATCCAAACGTTGTACGGTTGCTGAATGAGAAAATGAAATAGGAAAAACGTATGCTATATATATAGCGTGCATATGAACAAGAAGATATCTCGCATTACTTGGAAACGACTATGAAATGCTTTTATTTTATAAACGAATTAAGAGTGCGGTCCAAATACTTGACACTACAAATACTTCAAAGCATTTGAATCAGAACTAAGAATTTCACTAATTGAATGCTTTAAAGCATCAAGTAGATCATAGCCTAAAACGAAAATAAAAGTGAAAAATGAAATGAATGAAAGTGAACAAAATTAGTAATATTAAAACAATTGAAAAAATTACATCAAGGATAATGATTTTATAAAATAGATTTAATAAATACATAAAACCGCATTTGACTTTTAATATATTTACGAAATCGGATATATTCAAATAATGGTACTTGAAGTTATCGCATATTTCGTGAATCAAATTGTAGTTGTAAGTTTTTGACGCGCTTATAACATCATCCTAATTCTTTGAAACTAGATTAGGGTGAATAATAAGAAGCGAGAAAATTGCTAAAGTTAGGTAGATAACAAATAAAGTTACAGGATTTCTAACTTCGACCTGCGTTATACGCGCGCGGTTGTAGAGATTCATCTTGAGTATTACTATTATAATATAATTATAGATTATATACGCGCGCGCTTTTTAAATCGAAATTAGCGGCAACGTATGAAGAGATGAGATAAACGAATGAAAAGATAACGGAGACGTGTGGAAATCGAAGATCCCAGAAACGAACTTATACGCGATTAACGAATATTCGATTAACGAACGAAGCAACGATATGTAAAATGTCCTGAGAGCTTTTACCTTTCATCTGTAATAGGTGGATGTATAATACTCCGAAGTGTGTTTATGAAGTATGTTGTAAAAATACAAAGGGCAATCCCACCATATTTTGTACATATGTTGGTCTTACGACATGGGTTGAACATTCTGTACAAACGAGAAGAGAGTGTGATTGTTCTGAAATGTGTGACAACGTGAGAGCGAAATATTTATAAGTGAAATTAGTCCAATTATGTGAACGACTCAAGTTCACAAAGAAGAAAATGCCATTTTCGATCAACTAATATTTTTTGGTGCTTAACAATATTTCTTTATCAGTTTAATTTGCGATATTATTTCCAGCTTCAGTTTACGATTGCGTTATAAGTCCGACAATCCGTCGCACAATCCGTATTAAATTATAATACTAGGATTTGGAATATATTTTATAGAACTAACAAAATGTATTTATAAATTGATATAAAAATATTATTAAGCGTCAAGCTTTGACTGAAAATGGAATATTTGCGCCTTTTGAGCGCGACCTATTTTGTAATGTAAATAGAGAAGTACTGATACAAAATGTAAATAGAGAATAGAGAAATCCGCGTTTACGAAAAAAGATTTTATTATAAATCGTAGATCGTAAGGTGAACGTGAGATAGGCGCGTGGTACAAAATATATTTTATAGATCAAAGAGAAATAATCAAATTCTCATTCTTACATGCGATTCATAGCAATGCGATTATTTACGTTATTAGCGCGACTTTCTAACTAGCTGAGATAATAGGCCAGATAGCTGTATACAATTATGTGCAATTTTATGTGTATTTATGTTAGCAGAAGAGAAAAAGATCTAGAACAATATGTTTGCCAACGATGAACGTTATACGGATCTTATCAGTGTTCAATTTAGTAATATAAGATCGCTTCCGTCAAAGAGTGTACAGTAAGCTCGTTTCACGTGTACATAGCTCATCTTCCCTTAAAAGCATATAAATATATCAACCACGATGTATTAAATAACGAAGGCGATGACATTATCATCATTATTGTTATATTCGTGTATGTAAAAGTCCCATAATTATTTTTAATAAAAAAAAAGAGACTATATTGTGAAATTCAGAGCCCCTTCCTTTTCTCGTGCCCCATGCCACTCGACTGACGTTATTATTTACGACGCAAAAAATTACAAGGAGACGATATCGCTTGGGTCAACACATTCCCACGAGGAAATCTGGAAATTCCCACGTCGCAAACACGACATATAAGTTTAGAGGAAAGAACGTCTTTCAGATATGTATATTGTTCCGAACGTTTATGTTATTTCTGTACACAACTAAAAAGAAAATATCTAAAAAAAATACGATATTACGATGATATAAAAAGACGAAATGGCACGAGACTCTCGTTTACATGGTACGAGATATTTTGCCTCCTTCTAGAGATCAATAATTTACGTTACACATGAGAAACTCTTGTGTTCACTATGTATATTTAGTGATATATAGATAACGCGAAGAGTGCCGTAAAGAGTGTTGAACGTAACGGGGTTTTTGGAGGCGTAAGAAGCGGCGGATGATGCAGCGCGGTTAAATCCGCAACAGCGACGTAAAAATCTGGAGCAAGGGCCGACCGTCGCGTGTTATTTCGAGTTTCGTGTAATGGTCTAGGCATTCCAAGAAGCTCGCTCATTCCTTTTTCAGGGAGTTTGTTCCACAGAGAAGGAGAGAAAGAAAGAAAGAAGGAGAAAAAGAGAGAATTCGTGCAGGTTTCTGGGTATATTTGGATATCGTAGAAACGACAGTTCTCTCGTCTGAGAGAACGCGTGTTCCCCGACACGTAAGCGCGGAGTAATTATAGTCGCATCCATGGCGAGAAAGAAGGCGCTCCTCGCTCATGATAAATATATGATCCTATATAAAGAGGCGATCATTTAATTAACTTAACTAGCGATTAATTTGCGACGTAATGGACCGATCTCGCCAATTCTGTTTAACAAAAGTCGACCGATTAAATTTATGAGCTGCCAACTATAAATCTTAAACTGATTGTCCCTAAACTAATTTTTTAATTATTATTTTTGATTATAAAATTACTTAATTATTAATTAAAAGTATTATATTTTACATAAATAAATTATAGTTTGCAGAAAATGGAAAGGGAAATAAAATAACACGATATGTTTTGTTAAGTTTTGTAATTGGCAATTCATAAATTTAATCGGAGTTAATGAGACCGACCCAATACCTGCACTATTTTTGTTAATATGTATAGTCAAATAATACGTAATTTCATAGCCAAGAACGTTTTTATACAACTTTAGCGCTCTTTTCTTCAACTTTTTAAACATATTTTCTTTAACAATTTTTATTTGTTTTTAAAATCTTGTTCCATTTTTTGATGTCCTTGGAGGACATCTCTTGAGAGACTTCTCTGTGCTGTATAAGCTTTATTGAGATTACAATTTTGTTTATATTCGATAAAATTATTAATTTCTTATTATTTAATATATAAAAAGTAGGTTCGGTAAATTAATATTTCTTTTAATGTAAAATTTGATTAAGGACAACAAATGTTAATAGTAATTGCCAATGAAGAATTTTGCAGGTTTACTTAATCGTCAATTAAATTAGCATGATGGTTTAAAGACATTTTAAAATCATTTTAAGACGTTCGATGTTTTAATTTTGAGTATGGTGCCATCTGGAAAGTTAGCCAATGGTAATAGAGCGACTGTTCGCGCGCTCGAGATAAGTTATCTACTCTTTGCAATTAAATTTTCTTGCATTTGTCTTTTCTTCTTTTCTCTCCAATTAATTATAATCAAATTATATACTTACATTTTATTCAGCATAATTACATATCCATTTCTTTTAAAGTGCAGAAAGTGCAGCTCAACTATGAAGAACAAACTTATCGCATGTAGTATATGCTATATCTTTTCTTAATTTATAATTACGAAGAACACTATGATAACAAGATCTTCAATAATTAATATTACAAAAAGTATTATAAAGAATTCTATTTCAGTTTTATATACTTTTGTACAGTTTTTATCAGTATTATATATTTTTATCTGTGTGTTTAATATTGATAAATCATGAGTCATTGAACATAAAGTTTATAGATGAATGGTTCTCATCAGGTCTGCTCATTGTGGTGCTGTACTTTCTGCACTTAATAAAATAGTTGTACGTAAGAAAAAATGTTTCAATAAATTAATTGATTAGCTGCATCAGTAACATTAATAATTCTGCATCAGTAACTGATGAAATATCATTAGTTACGAATATAAATAATCAGTTTATTGAAACACTTTTTTTTAAAGATAGAGAAAAAAACAAAAGATAAAAGTACAAATTTTTTGTTTCCAGAGTAGAAAATTCGTATTTGAATGACAGAAAAAAATATTAATTTTAAAGTTTTAAAATGTTACATTAATACTTTAATCTAAAATTTTACAGTAAAAGCATGTAATATAAATTATAAAAGAAAACACAAGTTTTTACTTCCATGGCAATTTTTCATGAAATTGAGGATCATTTATATGTATACGAATGATGTAGCATTTTTTTTATTGATTGTTACTCACATATGAATAATGACGTGATAATCAATGAGTTAATTTTTTATTTATTTGCATGTATTTTGAGACAAATATTTTTTTGAATACTTTTCATGTTATACGCGCAAAAAACTAAAAAAAATTTCTGAATTCCGACATGATCGAAGTAGCATCGGCTAGAGCTCTGTAAATTGCATTCACAAATGCACGGAACGTCCAATATCATTTCCGCCAGAACCCAAGTAACAAACAATATTTTTAAAAATATTTTTAAAACATTCAAAAAACATTTTTGAAAACGTTAAAAATAATGGATTAAACCCCTCTATTTCATTTAAAAAATGTTTATTTTAATAAAAGAATAATTTTTTAATATTTAAAAACGTTTATTTTAACATTTGAAAAAACTTTTGTAATATTAAATAAATATTTTTAAAATGTTTTAAATGCATTTATTTAATATTAAGATAAGAGACATTTTTTTCAAAGGTTGAAATAAACGTTTTCTAAATGTTAAAAAATTATCCTTTCATTAAAATAAACATTTTTTAAATAAAGGAGACTTAACACATTATTTTGAACATTTTAAAAATATTAATATTTTAAATATTTTAAAAATATTTTTAAAAATATTTTTAAAAATATGTTGTTTACTACTTG